>JARHVA010010853.1:47500-121188 GCA_037957365.1 Torreya grandis
AAAAAATAAAAATAAAATAATAATAATAATAATAATAATAATAATAATAATAATAATAATAATAATAATAATAATAATAATAATAATAATAATAATCTATTGCATAATCAAATGAAAATTGTGTATCTCATGAGTTTCATCCAAGTTACATTAGTGTTCATTTTACATATGGTTGTGATTTCAACAAAGTATAAAGTTTAAAGGCATCTTCTATCCCCTCTTCTTGTGAAAATGAAAATTTTACTACTTCAGGTGTTATGTTTTTAACAAAGTAAAAAATGTAAATACATCTCATAGGCTCTCTTCTAATGAAAATGAAAATGTTTATGTTTCAAATGTTGATGATGCTTTCAACAAGTGGAAAGTTTAAATAAATCTCCTACAACCTCTTCTTGTGAAAATTAAAATGCTTTTATTTTAAATGTTGATTCTGAAAGAAAAAAAGATGATGCTCATAATGATGATTGGAAAGATAATGATTTTTATGTATATAGTTAAGAGGATAATGAGTTTACCAACCCTAGTATAGTCTCATCTTAATCCTTCCATCATGTTGATGATTATTATATGTCACATGATGAATGAAATGATAGTTATCATAATGATAATGTTATTTACAATTATCATGATGTTCCTAGTCCACTTTTATAGATAAAATGAATGAATATGTTGATTCTAGTGATGATATAATAACATTATTTCTTATATTTTAATATAATGTAATATACCATTTAAATTTTTTGATATAGTAAATACTAATAAATCTCCCAAGTCTACCACTCTTAAGAACTAACTTATTAGTATGAATTATTGTCCCATTTAAAATAGTGTACTAATGGTTTAAATTAATAATAAAATTTAATTATTAAATGAGCCCCTTAAATATATTCATATTCGTTCACAATAGGCTATTTGTCTAATGCACATTGTTGGTGATATACAAAATAAATTACGTCAATTCACCTTGGAAAGTAAGGCCTATCATTTGAAACAACCCCCAAAAATATTTGGAATTGCCTTTCAAATTACACAATGAAATGACAATTAGGGTCCACTGCATAAATTTAATGTAGCACAATGCATCTCAACAATCAATACATAAAGTACTAATAACCAACAACCAACATCCCATTTATTCCCTTCGACAATGTTAAGGACCTTAAGTATGGGATTAAGAATTTCCAATAATGTCTTTTTATCCATTTTATATATAAGAAAATAATATAAGAAAATTGCAACATTTAATCATGAATGTCCAAAAAATCAAATAGAAGAATTCATCCCACTAACCTGCTCAGGCAAGTCTTACCACGTTGTAAAATTAACAAGTGAAGATTTCTAATCCACTGCTAAAGCCAAGATGACAAGATATTAAGTTACCATAATCTTTTGGGATTCACATAGGCAAAGGGTCAATCCTTATGCTACCCCCATTAGATCATTATACCATGATCCAAAGTTATTTAGGGAGCATGGACCTTTGTTACCTTACTTGATGAAGGTCACACATAGGATATAAATCTATAAAAAAATAATTTTTCTCATTAAATTAGTTGAGACACAATACACTTAGCTCAGGGTGGATGACATCACACATGTGAGCATCTTATCGAATAATCATATAGTTGGGATTAGGAAACCAATTACTTCTCATGATATAAGAACACCATCTCATAAATCAGCTAGGGGGATCTTGCCCCATTATGTTGCTTACTTGTCCTATGGTCACGATATCATGTTATTGAATAAAAAATAGACATTAAAGCCAACCAATTAACATTGTATGCCCACACAAGATTAATTACCTAAATAATTTTAGCCATTAACATGAGTGATCATAGGGAAATTCATAAATTTATAACTTGTAACCAAGGTTTATTATTTAATAATATATCCAAGTATAAACATTATGTGTTTCCACAACTTATCAAATCCTCACCCAATTCAAGGATTTATTGTTATTCATAAGGATTATTCCATGGTTTAATAATCACAATATAAGGCATACCAAGATATTCAATGCCAAAGGTAATATTATAAAATTTAAGCACATACATCCAACAATAATCCTATGACCATAAGCCTCATAAATGCATTAATAATAATGTAACTGGCCTTCCATTAACAAAAGAATAAATTAGGAACAACTGAGGCAATAAACTTACTAAAAAAATGCTAATAATTTGTGATGTTACATTACCCTTATTGGTAATAATTACAACCAATAATACATACCCATATAAATAAGATCATTAATTAATCATGAAAACACATTGCTTTGAATCACCAAAGAACTATTTGCATAATATAATTGCAACAACTTGATTCTACCCAAGTTATAAATATGTTATAGGTGATAAATTCACTTGATAATACTTCAAATCATTGCTGCCATATGATCAAAAGGAGTTAGTAACAAGGCTAAAACATAATACAGGAAGTAAAAATTTAATATCTATTGACATCCCCTCACCCAAGGATGCCACCAGTTAATTTATAACCTTTGGCATGATTCTCAATTCAAGTGGGAATAAGAGTGATACAACCTATATGCATAATTGGCAAGCATAACCAAAAGTATTAATTCATATAAATAATAATATGCAACAAGGTAACAACACCAAGTGCTAACTATGCTCAACACCCTAAACCCTATATATACCAATCAAGCATATGACATAATGCCTACACAATCTAAGAAATCATGTCACTATGTATCTAGTTTCAGTGGACAATAATAAAATGATTCATGTTCATAATCATATCTAGTTGTATATTACAACTAATAAATTATGTAATTATAAATATCTACAAAATAAGATAGACTAGTAGCTAATGCCAATTAGTTCAACATAATAAGATTATTATTGGAGGCAATGGGAACAAAATCCAATAATTAGAAAAAACAACTAGAAGGCTGAATATGCATATAAAAGTGTAAAAAATTACCAAAAATCTTAAATATAATTGCTAGTTTAAAATGAACTTTTTATAACTTCATGCATATTTCACATCAAGTGAATCACTTTGTTATAACATATAGAGATCAAGCATAACACATTATAATCAGAGTTACAACTACCTTTTCTAATATAAAAGTTATAAATTGACATATATGCATATCAAGAGGAATAATCATAGCCATTTTAATAACTCAACACAGTTACCATCATTGATAATTCCACCAATAACATCATCGTATAAAATATTTTTCCCTCTACATATACATACAGTAAGAAGATATAAATATAACATAAAGTGGGCAACCAACTACAATCCAACATGCCAACTAAAAATCATATACAAACTGACATGGTCAAGAAACATGCCACTACATGCAAATCTAGGTGCATCAATGAAATAAGATGAATATGGTAAGGAGAACACCCCTTAAAATAAGTCCTATAAGTCCAACCATCGGTGGCCCTTACCACCCTAACCATCATCTTGGTAGAGGTTTTAGATAACTGAGTACTCGAGTGAGGTAAGAAGAATACCAAAGATACTGAGCCACCAGTAAAGACTTATAAAAAAAATCAACAAAGGGTGAGAGAAGTAATTCCATCAACATATAAATAATACATTTGATAGAACTGATTGGCCTGAGTAATACCTAAGGCATACCTTGAATCTTTATACAAGATGATTTACACCATAAATCAGGGTTTATCATAATCATTTATCAATAGAAGAAGGTCTATCTAGGTTTATTACTTGGCCCAAGTAGATTACTTGAGCATGAAATAATTAAACACAAAGGGTCCAATCCTCAACAACTAAATTAACTTAGTTGAGTCAAAGAGAGGGAATACATATCATTCATTAATAGAAACTAAATTGGTTTGGCTTAAAATTGGTCTGGTATAGCTAACATTAATTCCTTCAATTATTTCAACAAATCCAAAACCAAAATAATAATGTAACCTCATTCAATCAAATTGAAATAAAATAATTTATAGTCCAAGACTGGTAATTACAACCCAACTAGTTTGAGGAAAACCCACTCTAACAACATGAGTAAAATAGAGGTTTACAATCAGCATGGATAAATCAAAATTGAAGTCTAGAAAGAGGTACACATAGTAGAGGGTGTAGTTTCAAAGTGACTGCCGAGGATTCTAGAAGTATGAATGGAATTATAAATCAAGAAGACATCAAGCTTCCAAAAAATTCCATTCTCATTTACTATGGTATTTATCAAAATAAGCTTAAATTGAGTCATAAATAAGGAAGGCATTAATCATCACTAAAATATATCCTTATTTACATATGATATCTAACAAAACATCATCAATAGAAAACAAGCCCATATTAACAAATAACCCAGTTGGGTGTTAAAATTAATGCTGCTAGGTATGTAGGAGACTACCTATGATATCTAGAAAAACTAGTTTGAAAAAAATCCCATATAAGGAAGACATCAAAGCTATAGATAAATCTGCCCTTAAAATAAAAACCATGGCTATATTACTCTATTTATAACAAGATATCTTTGTTATGATCATGTGGGGTTAGGATGGAGAAACCATGATTTCAATACTTGGGTGAATTTACCGGTTTCCATATACAATTACAATAAGGTTTAATAATTCCCAAAATGTAGTCATTTACTAAATAATATAATTTAATTTTACCCATATAATTTTTAAAGGATTCAATGTTTTTCATTTACTTGGATCTCCATCAAATTTTGAGGGTCAAGTCCCATAGCACAAAGAATAATTATTTAAAACCTACGATTTAAAATTTTCATACATTTGATAAAATGCAGCTATAAAATCAAAGCCAAATTAACTCATGGAGCCTAGCATGGAAAGGAAAATGATTTAAAATCAATTGAATCTACTAGAAATTCATAAGAAAGTCTCACGACTTCCCCATGAATCTAGAACGATTCTATTCCATTTTATTGGATAAAAAATGCAATAAAAAATTACCCACTATAAAAATTTATTATGTAACATACGTGAAATAATTGTAGGTTACCATGGTTAAAAGAGTTGATGCCCTCTTCAACAAGATACTCCTTTGTCAAACAATCCCTCCAATTTTCCCAAGCATAGGCCCCAAACTGGCCACCACTCTCCATTCTCCACTCTGCCCTCCTTGCCTTAGTGTGATCTCCCTTCAAGCCTGTTGTGTCTCCCACACCCAAGTATTCTAATTTGGGTTATTTTGACCCATCCAAATTTTTCATCATGAAAAATGGAAAAAAATGAAAATAATAATTAAAAAAATCATCCTAGGGGCATGAGTAAATCCCAATAGCTTCTTTTACAAGCCAGAAAGAAATAATAATAAAATAAAGTTCAACCCAAAACCCCCTAAGTCAATCCACAAGGAGGTAATAATAATAAAATCATTAAAATGATCATAATTAAAAATTTCTCAAGTCAATTTATAAAATAAAAAAAATCATAAAAAGTAATACTAGCTAACAAAACAAAATCATTTATTTGATTATTAATTATAATAAAAATAAAATATTTAAATCAAGTATTAATAAAAATTGACAATAAATTATTTTAAAATTATAATAATTATCAAATCTTATTAGTATGCCCAAAATTGTTAATAACAAAAATAAGTAAAATCATTAATATAATAAAAATCATAATATCGTTCCAATCTCTTGGTAAGTCAATTATCCATGAAGGGGTTGCTAAAAGAATTACCAAGGTTAAGAGACCCAAAATGGTCTAAGCTAACCCAACTAACTAGTCTAATAAGGTAACCCACTCATCAACTTAAAATTATGTGTCTACAACACCTAAGGAGGATAATCAACATGAAGATATCCAAGAACAAAACTTCAAGCACATAAGGAACATGCAAGAGAGATCAATGATACCAACTTATTAATTCTTATCAAGGAACAGAAAAAAATACACACAAATAAGTAAGGTGAGACCAATAAAACATGGAAAGCAGTAATAAAATAAAATATAAATAATGATGGTCTAGTACCCTATCATACATGTTATACCTGTCAGAGTTACTTTTGATTGCTCAAATGCCTTGTTGATGGCAACATACCCCCATTTTTGAAAAATGAGGACACTTGTGTTAAAATTGTGCAAATTTATAATTTAAAATTGAAAATACATTTGATTAAAACATCATTACCATGTTTGCACATTATTTGTATTCAAAGATAATCCACACCATGTTCTAGTTGGTCTGCTTATTCATGGCTCTGGTTTAACCTTGTCTAAAGTTTAAGAGCTTTAGATCTTCTTGTTTTAGGTTACAAGTCTAACAGATGTCCATTAGAAGTAAACAATGTTTAGGTTTCATAATATTTATTATTTTATCTTAATTTGACCTTTTACTAGCCTGTGTTTTGTTAAAAGTCAAATTGAATCTATGTTCAAGCTTCCTAAAACCCTCATTCAAAAACCCTAGCTTAGACCCCTCATTCAAATTCAATTTTGGTGGGAATAAAATTATGTGGGAACTTTTAATATGATATGGACTTAGTTAAATATTTATACTAAGGCTTAGTCATGTTTTTCAACATGAGCAAACTTTAGTCTAAAAATTATATACTAGGTCTTTTTTATATCTCAAGCATTTTATCCCCTTTTATTTTAATATGGTCTAACATTTTATACACATGGTCCTTTTTATATGTTATTAACTTAGATTCATGTCTTAATTATAAGGCCCTTTCCATGTTTATTATCACAAAAAAGACCTTAGTCTTAAAACTTTATCCTAAGTCTTATATGTCTCTAAGCCCTAACTTAAACCATGTGCTTGTTTGTAGGATCAACAACCCACATTTAATCAAGTGAATTTGATCAAATGGAGTTACATGAGCCCAATATGCCTAAGACTTTAACCCATGAGACCAATCCCACTTGGCTCCATGGATCAAGATCGACTATCCACATTCACATGGATGCCAAAGATCCAATGGAGTGAGATCATCATGGATTGAAATGGGTCCCTTTTTATTATAACATAGACTTAGCCTAAGTTTTACCCTAAGTTTTTTTATTGCATTTTTCAATAGAATAAAACCTTAGGAGAAAACTTATGTTATGACTTTAATTATTTGAAGGGTGTCCATTTTATTATGTTTTAAGGATCTATGTTAAATACTTATGTTATACTTTGGTCTAAATTCTAAATGGTCCCAAGCTTAGTTAATCCCTTTATGACTACATGATCTAATGATGTTTGGCTACTTGGATCATAATCAATGACATGCATTCACCTAGGTGAGATCAATCAAATGATGCATATTGATTCAAAGTTCCTATGGGACCTAATATGTGAGCTTAAATTTGAAATTCACATGATCATTAATTGATGTCCATGAGACCATCAAATTTTAACCCCTATGCTTAATTGAGCACACTTAAATTTGACATTCTCATAACCATCAATTGATGTCTATAAGGCCATCATTGACATTTATGAGACCATCAAGTTTTATCCCCTATGGTTAATTATGTGATCTTAAATTTGACATCCTCGTAACTCTCAATTAATGTCCATGATGCTATCATTAATGTCTGCAAGATCATCAAATTCAAGATCAAAAACCAATCTCACTTAAATTAATGAACATATTTATTATCCATGTTGTAGAATCAATAAAATATCATTGGAAAATAAACAAGCTTAGGATTCTGTACTTTAATATCAAAATCAATCCTTTATTAACCTTTGAACTATCATAGACTAAGTAAAATTGCATAGGAACAATTATAAAGAACATAGACTTAGATTAAATGTTATCCTAAGATTGAGTCATGTTTGTAAACATTTGACTAAACCTTACTCTAAAATCTTATTGTTTATCCCTATATATCCCATAATATTTTGGTCTATTTTATTGGATCGGTATAACTAATGTAGGGTCCTATTGTTATAAGACATAGCCTAGAGATTTTGCCCTAAAGTTTTATTATGTTTATTAATACAATAAAACCTTAGGTTAAAAACCTTACATTAAGTCCCTTTTATTATTTGAGGTCCCATTTTTAGTATGATCCAAACCTAGTTTAAATATTTTAGCCTAAGGTTCATTTCGTGTCTATTTACATGAAATAAACCAAGGTATAAAGATTTAGGCTAAGTTGTTTATATGCCCCAATATTGACTTAAATATTATTCATATTTGCAAGACATACAACTTAGATTCAAGTGGATGAGATATATCTAATGGAATGAGGTAAAGTCAACGTTTCAATAGAACCTATGAGATGTCAAGAAGATGACAATTGACATAGTCATGACCAAAACACAACAAGAAACCAATGCCGGTCCATCCCACAAATCGTAATCGAAGACCTACATCTAACTAGATGAAGTTAATCAAATGGAGTGAGATGAGGATAGACTTTTCAACAAATCTTAGGATACCCACAATAATGACACTTGTCATAACCATAGAAAATATATTAAAGGTAGCCAATAACATTCAAACCTCAAGATCAATATCAATGAGCTGCATTGATCTATGCTAGAAGATCTAATGGTGCAAAATAAAAGGCATATTTTAAATGGAAATGGTCATATTTTCAAACATTAATGAATAATCTACCATAAAATTTTCCATGGTGATGCCACATGGGCAAAAAGTGACAAAACTAGAGATTTTATGGGCTTAGAAAAGTAAAGGTATAAATTCCAAGTTCCAAATCAAATCTAAGGCACAAACTCACTCAAGTGAAAAAGATGTATCCATTACAGATCAGAAAAAAACTTGTTGAAGAACCCTAGGGTCTAAAAAATCCCTAAGTCAATCTCAAATTGACCATAGTTGACCCTAAAAGAGCCAAATTATCACCTGAGTAAGAGAAAAATTATCTAGAGGTGTATTGTAGACCACTAGTGAGTAATTTAAAAGAACTCATAGTCATGGTGTCCAAAAAACAACATAGGGAAGACACAAAACTATATTTGACCATAGATTTAAAAGGGAGAATCTTCAAAGATATTGAATTTGATGTTATAGACTTGAATAGAGGAGATAAAAACTAGTCCAAGATTTTTTGAACCATTAAGGAGCTGCTAGCCATTACAAGAGAGGATGAAAATATTACATCAATTAGATAGAGATACTATGACTTGTTTGCCATTTAAATGACAAGTCTTTACTATATAGTAACAAAGCTAGAGGTACTAGATTACATTGATGTCATTGATCCTATATTTAAGGGTTGTAAAATTGATCAAGGCATGATAGTACATGAGCATAGTTTAAAATAATTACTTATATCTCCCATATTACCTTGAAGAATTAATATAAGCTACCCAAACCTCAGGTAGATTTACCCAAAATTAGAGAATGGTCTAATAAGAATGACCTAAAAAACCATCCTTACCCCATGGTTATATTCAGGAACCTAAGTAGTCTCTAACCTTAGTGGAAGGATATCAATAACCTAATTTAGGGCTGGTATTAGGATGGTTATGACATTACTAAACAAATTATCTATAAACCCCTCTACTACCTATGTCAACAAAATCTAAGTCCCTTTTGTGTAGTTCATGGTTGAGAAAGGACTTACTCCCCCTCTTAGAGAGATGATCAATATTTTCTTGAAACAACAATTCTCTATAATAAAGAATAACACTAGCAACCATTTATATATGAGGTCTTATCTTTTGGATGCCTTACTAGCCACTACCAAAATCCCTAGCATAAAAGAATGGTCACCTAATGAGAGACAAACAATCTCCTAGTATTAGACCAAATTGCATATATTTAAGTACATGGACCATATTTAGTTCATATATGACTATGTATACTCAATGTTAATTGAGGCCATTATAAGGATCCCTATGATGAGGGTCAGGCCTTTGATCAATAAGTATGCCAAGCTAATTGGGGACCTTTAGCTATATCTAGATTGAACTATAATCCAAATAGAAAGAACTATGAGCCAACCCCTTAGGTTATCAGTCCATGTACCCACAAAGCTAGCAAAATAGGTGGTGGCATACCAATTATTCCATGGCATAAACACCATGTGTAAAATCAAAAGGAAAGGACCAGTTCATTCCTTTCCTTTAACTATTAGTAGGATTCTGTTCCAAAATTGGGACCATGTAGAGACTATATACAAGCACATGTGAGACAATGGGACCTAGATGAAAGGGTTTCAAAACAATTGAAGGCCAAGTAGATGAGCATGAATTATGAACATCACCCTAGCATTTGTGATTTAATGTACATCTAAACTTCCTAATTTACAAAAGTCTTGGCAAGATTAAATAAGCCTAACATCAAGCTTTAATCTAGATTACTAAGAGAGTAAATGCCAAGTAAGGATATATGGTAGATGGGGACTAAGTAGTATCATTTGTTACCAGGACCATCTTCTAAATCTCCTCCCATGTAGCCATAGGTAGAAACACAATATCTCAAATAAAAATTTACACAAAGGATACATTAAAAGATACCTATGGAGAGGAGACCTAGTGAAGTATCATCATCTTTAACACTTCCTAAAGAACCAAGGTCAAAAGTTGAAGAAATTGACATAATTGCATTAGACCCCAAGGAGATAGTAGAGGATGCCTTGAAGGCACTGGCAAGTTCTTACTAGTCAAATGAAAAATAATTACAAATGGAAGAACCTCAATCCTAAACTAAGGAAGAAGTAGAGGAATAAAAGGGGAAGGAAGTAGCTTTGGACTTAGTTCCTATTACAACCCAACCCAAAAGGAAATCTAAGCTAGCTCTGGTTCAAGTAGGAGGCAAGAATCCAAAGCTGACTTTCACTCAACCTTGGGGTGAAATCAACATTTTTAGTGATGAAAATCTAATTTATGGCCCCTTCATTATAGATCATTTCATATATGGCAAGTTTCAAAAGGTTCCAACCATGCACCACCATTGAGAAGTTACAAATTTTATTAACATCCATGTGTATGATGAACTCAAGCCTTATATCATATCATTATAACAAAAATAAAAATAAAGATGCATGGCTACCCTTGGAGAGTTGAGTTGAACATAAATAGGTGTTTTTAGAACTTCAAGTAGAGCACAAGTTGATATCTCTACTCCTCAAGTGATAGAATCATCAAGGGGAGTTCGGTTCAACCCAGAGATGGCCAACATGGAGAGAGAATAATTGAGAATAAATCCATGGTTAAAGGTGAATAATTCACATTTCAAAAGATTGAACCTTTTATTGGTCTAACTCTAGTGGTAGGGTAAAATCCAAGACAAGACAAGATGTTTGAGGAGAATATCCTTGAAGTGGCCTAGGCTCAAAATGATCAGTTGTAAACAACAATCAAGGGCATATTACAAGAAAACTAGATTTTGAAAGTGTTTGTTATCTTATCAATTAATGAGCATAGATTCAACAAGTTTGAGGAAACTATGGCTAACCTATTCAACTCTTTAAAGGAAGTTAGGACTAGACAAAGAGAAATAGAAAAGTAAATATATAAAGTAATAGGCCAAGTAGGATAATGACAAGTTGCAAGTCTTCAGGTGAAAGACTTGATTAAGGCCTTGTCCAAGAATCTAGTTCCATAGTTTAGAACTATTAGCAAGACACATTTGAATATGGCCATGGCCATATTGATTGAAAATATTGAGGCCCTGGATAACTAGTCCAAAAGAATAGAAGACCTTGCCAAAGACTTCAAGTAGCAGGAATGTGGAATGTCTCATATCTTAGATAGATCGATAAAGGATCCCACAACCTTCAGCTCATTGGGTTTCATAACTGATGAAGAGTTCAAACACAGTATTTTTTAGTTCATGTAAGAAGTAAGAAACTAGGGGCAAAACTAGACATCATATGGCAATAAGAAAGTCATGTACGTACTCTTATCATTTGAGGATAAAATGGGAGATGCTGGGAAAAAAATGAGATATAAATAACATTGAAAATAACCTTAAAGACCTAGAGGATCATGAAAAGGAGATTTCCCTATATCTAGTGGTGGATCTTTAGTTTATTAATGAACAACATTATAGATTAAATATCCTTCAACAAAAACAAGATGCAACATCAACATAGGGTCTATAAAGTTAGTAATATCATTTTCTAGAACTTTGTAATATTTTGAAACTAGAATATTCCATTGTAAAGGCATGTGAACTTTATAAAAATGCATTGCCTATAGGTCAGTTCATTTGGAAAAGTCTAGTGTATTCTATAAACTTTGTAGAAAGGACAACTATCCTTACACTTGTAATTTGATATTACTCATCGGTATATTGCCTTAGCATTATATAAAATTAAGTATTACAATTTGTAAAATGAGGAAGTTTTTTAGCTAAAAACTAGTGTGAACATTGAGAAATTAATTCAAGCAAATAATTTTGAAAGGATTGTCTCATGTTGTTTGTGTGAATTGTTATATGGCTTATCTCCAAGTTGTCTATTTTGAATTATATATTTGAATAGTTTTTGTAGACTCTTGGTGTGTACCTTTAAATTTAGCATTGTTAAATTGTGCTTATGATAAGATAATTGAAGGTTCTCTAGTTTACTTCATTTTATTTTCTTTGCATTTGTGGATGTACATCAGCTATCTACTTATGGGGGAAAATATTTAAAGTAAGTTTAGTTATTATTTATATTATTCTTCACTTTCCTTAGAAGTTTGCTTGGTGTGTGGTAAGATTCAAGATTAAGATATGTAGTATCTTACATTGGTTCTAATTACATGCCTAGATGACATTTTAACTTTGTCATGATGTATGGAATGAAGATCAACAACAACATATTTTATCTCTATAATACCCTTCCTTTTGCTTCTTTTTTAACCAATTCACTTTAGATTAAGATTCATTATATATGTCTATCTTAGTTTAGTTCTAGACTTATAATTGAGAATAATTCACTTTTATTATCATATATCATCTCTTTATTTTCAAATATTTATAGGCCATGATGGCTCCCAACCACCAACTAATATAAATATTGTGAAACAATCATTTGTTTTTCCTCTATTCCACTGTAGATAACAAGATTATCACAAACTAAAACTCATACTCTAAATTATTTTAATTATAAAATGAAAATTGTTTATTAAACACTTTAAGCACCTTGTGATACTTATTTAGGCATCAAATAGGGTAGGCTTCACTGGCACTAGAAGGAGGGCCAACCAAATTCTTTGTAGATTTATAGTATCTTTGCTATTTTTGTGAGATCTATTTAAATATCACTACACTCTTGGC
The DNA here is from genome assembly GCA_037957365.1 of Torreya grandis. Taxonomy (NCBI): domain Eukaryota; kingdom Viridiplantae; phylum Streptophyta; class Pinopsida; order Cupressales; family Taxaceae; genus Torreya; species Torreya grandis. Next base: position 60,672 of record JARHVA010010853.1, read on the forward strand.
ATATTTGTGTTTTTTTAGCATAATTGTGTAAAGTTCGGTGATCTTCATGATTTTAAACTAGTCTTTGTGCTCATTTAGACAAATATTGACATTCTTTGAAAATATATGTTGAATTGTGGTTAAGATAGCTATTTTAATCAAAGATTATTAGATCCTTTTCTCAATTGAGTTTTTTAGCTTAAAGCATGTAAAGGTCAATCTTAATTATGCATTTGGATACATCTTTGAGGTAACTTGATTAAAGATTGCCATCTTTTATAATCCTTTATATGAATCTTTACAAATTTTCTTAATGTGCATTTATATTCTTTATTCTCTACAAAGATAGGATTGATGCATTGTATTTCAAATAGGATTCAAAATTCTCAAGCTAGAATTACTAAGAATCAAAACAAGGTCATGTTTAGAGACCAAGGAACCTCTACTTGAATTATAAGTCCATAGAAGAGATAGGTGGAACAAAGTTAAGTGCAAGATTTCAAAGTCTTTTCCAACTTCACCAATTTATAGTGCTCACTTATTTAACCCCAATCAAGGTATGGCTTGGCTGGGTGGTTCTTATATCAATGTACCAAGCATGGTACATGACCTTCCCTATAGTGCTAAGAAATATTTGCCAACATTTAGCCCCAATAGTATTGTAGCTATAGAAGAAAATATTAAATCATTCAAAGCTACTTTGAGATTGTTAAATGTCACTCATAAAGATGTAGCATGTAGACTATTTCCTTTCACTTTTAAAATGTTGCATACGAATGGTTTTTAAATTTACTTGAGAATTACATTACAAGTTAGATTGATTTTATCAATGTATTCATTAACTATTTCAATAAAATTATTAGTCCTTGTGTCTTGTACCATCAATTCACCATGATCAAGAGAGATGCAAATCAACCTATCTGAGCATGTAATGATAGATTCCAGAAGATGTATAGCTAGACCATAGATCCCTACAATCCTGATGATGCTTTAACCTTAGAGATCTATAAATATGCCTTAGATACTATGACCTCTATATTTATAAAGAGAGTTATTAGACCCATGAAAATTGTAGCTTTAGCTTATGCTAAGGTTGTGATTAGTAATGAACAGATGCAACCCCAAGGCTAGATGGATTAATCTACTCCCAATGTTAACCCACATTTGACTACCTTTAATGTCTTCCCAAATAATAATTAGAACATACCCAGTTTCAACCAAATCCCTACTTTGAACCAATTACCCTTAAGTCATGCTTATCTTACCTAGAACTTAGGATTCTTAAACATTGCTACCAATAGATTCAACCCTAGTGACCAAAAGGCCTTGGTACCAAGCACTGACATTAATAAAAATTAGGCTCATAATTTTGAGTCATCTAAAAATGAAAATGACTCTATCTTAAATATTATCCAAAATTTAAGCACTAATTTTCTTCAGCTACAAAAACAAGTTAGTAATACTAGAGAGAACTCAAGTAGGAAATTTTCTTTCTAAAGGTTCAATAGGCCTAGTAATAAATTACATAATGATACAACAATGATTAAAATAATGAGTCATCTACTTACAATAAAATAATGGATATAAATATGATTGATATTGCTTTACTATATTATTGTAGAGTACATTACACCTTTAGGAATGGTGAGATAAATTGCATTGAATTCTATAAAGAGTTTTAAACCTTTCAAGAAGAGTTGAATGCATTTGAAGTGGTTCCTAATAAATATAATGGTGTAGGTACATTAGGATCTAAAACTACTGACCAAGCCTTCATGGTGGAAACTTTTAACTTCCCTTTCTAAGAAGATAATGAATTTGATGACATTCTTGAAGAAGTCCATGCTTTTTAGTAGTTCATAAGAAATACCTACCCTCTAAGGAATATACAACAAAAGCAACCTCTGACTACTTCAGCACCTCCAAATAACTTCAACACTCCTCTGAATACTACCTCAGATAGCAACCCATAGCCTCTAAAGGGAATTACTTATAAACATTATACAGATGAATCTAATTCTTCTAATAGGATTGGGTACAATAACATGGAAAAAATGAAAAAAATTAAGGCTACCATTACATTGCATGAATTGGCATAAATCACTGATCAAAGAGACATATTATTAGATTCCTTGTATAACAAGCCTAGTAGGCCACCCAAAATTGATAGCACCTATGTTGCTATGCATAAATCTAAGATAGAATCCCCACCTTTCTTGATTATTATCAGAATGTTTGGTAAGAATCTATTAATTATTTATTAGATTCTAGTGCATCCACAAACATTATCCTAGTAGGTATTTGTAAATAACTTGGCTTAACTCTTGTTAAATATGATAGAGTTGTTACTCAATTAGATAAATATAGATTCAAAGTAATTGGGGAATTGTCAAATGTTCATATGATACTTACCTCTAAGCTAAGGGTCCAATAATTTATTGGCATCTATGTGGTGGACATACCTAATGCTTATGGGATACTGTTAAGTAGAGAGTGGACAAAGGCCCTGAATGGATATATGTCCACTAACTATTCACATTTGTGGCTACCATTGAAAGGATTCCCAAATCAAATCAAAGTGAAAAGAGATCATCGAATGAAGCACATGATCATAGAATATAATGTTGTCAATGAAAGGGTCAGCATGTTAGACTTTGATGAGATTAACATGATGGATTATAAATTAGGAGTGTATACTCTCAAGACTTCTATGGTACATAATTTAAGACTTCTTATGCTTTACCTAAAATTTGGAAATTACATTTCGATGGTGTTAGGTGTAAGTTTGGATCTAGAGCAGGGATTGTTCTAACCAATCCTATTGGGAAAGAACTAAAAATTACTTATAGAATTCAATTTACTTGCACAAATAATCTTTCAGAGTATGAGGCTTTGATTCTAGGATTGCAATTTACCATTAAGCATAAGGTTAAATAAATTTTGGTTCATGGGGAATTAGAACTTGTATTCAATCAAGTGAGGAGTAAATACTAGTGTAAATTATCATATCTCAAGAGATATAAGTTTAGAGTCTAGGATTTACTAGAATCTTTTGATGTTTTCAACATTGTTTCCATCCCCAGGGAGGAGAATAAGGCTACTAATGAGCTTTCCTCAGTAATAGCCAATCTTATGACAAACCATGACTCTTAGAACTTCATCATTATGCAGGTTCCATGCCATTTAGTCCTAGATAATGTAAACCATCTATAGGTTTTTAATGATGACCTACATATCCTCGATTTCATGACCAAGTAAGGAGTATTTGAGGCCCATGTCATATATGAGGCCAATGAGAATACCCTTGAAGAGGATGGTAGCTTTGATAAAAAAAGTCATTCAACTAAATGACAAAAAATAAAATAAAAGGCATGATTACCTTAGAGAGGTTATTTGATCAGGATAAACTAGCTAAAAACACTAAGATTCCCACGGCAAGTGGGAGGGATTACAAAGAAATTGATCTTGGACCTCAAGATCAACCTTAGCTAGTTAATATTGGCATAACATATATGAATATTGAAAATGAAAAGGCCAAAGACATGCTAACAAATTGTAAGGACATAATAGCATGGTTCTATGATGACTTCAATATTTTTTATCCAAGATTCATCACACATACCATACCCTTGAAGGAAAATTATAAACCTTTTAGACAAAAGCAAAGACCTGTCAACCCTATTTTAGAACCTATGATTTTAAAAGAGGTCAAAAATTTGTTATATTTCAAGATTGTATTTCCCATTAGGCACTCTACCTGGGTCACCAATTTGGTTTCAGTTAAGAAAAATAATGGTGAAATAAGATTGTGCATTGATTTTAGGAATCTAAATAAATCATCTAAAAGGGACAACTATAATTTACCTTCTCTAGACCAAGTTATACAAGGTGTTTCTAGTTCTACTATGATATCCTTTCTTGATGGATATTTAGGGTATAACCAAGTGTTGGTAAATCAAGAAGATAGGATGAAGACTGCTTTCACCACCAAGTGGGGTATGTTTTCTTATAAATGAATGCCATTTGGGCTGATAAACATAGGGGCAATAATCTAAAGAGCCATGGATCATGATTTCCAAGGTTTGGTAGGTAAATGAATTATTATATACATGGATGATCTGACTATTTTTGCTAAAAATAGGGAGGACCACATCATGCATTTATAGTAGGTATTTGAAATATGAAAAATGTATGGGATTTATCTCAACCCAAATAAATATATTTTTTATGTTACTAAGGGAAATTTGTTAGGCCATGTCATTACTAAGGAGGGAATCTCTATAGATTCTAAAAGAGTAGAAGCTATATCAAAGATATAACTTCCTAATAGTAGTAAATAATTGAAATCATTCTTTGGAAAAATTAACTTAGTAAGAAAGTTTATTTATGGCTTTGAAAAAATTGTAAAACCATTAAATGATATGATAAAAAAATATGCCAAAATCTCACGAAATGAGGAATCCAAGAAGGCCTTTAGGGACAGCAAGGAGGCAATTTGTCAAGCTCCAGTCCTGATAAGTCCAGACTTCTCCAAAGATTTTTACCTTTATTCTTATGCTTCTGATAATACTATTACTGTAGTTTTAACTCATAAAATTGATGGATGTGACCATCCAATTGATTTCATGAGCATAAACCTTAAAAATGATGAGTTAAAATATTCCTTAATTGATAAACAAGCATGTGCATTAGTTAAGGCAATGAAAAAATTTAGACACCACATTCTTAGGAATAAAGTACATGCAATCCTATCAGACCCTACCACCAAGCTCATGCTAAGCCATAATAAGCTAGGATAAAGGAGAGGTAAGTAGATGTCTATGATGTAGGAATATGGAATTAAACTAAAAAATACAAAATTGGTAAGGTGCCATGGATTGATTCAATTGATTTTCAATACTAACCCCAATAAAAATGTCATGTAAGTTGAACAAGAAAGTTTTCGATCCAATTATTGGTATGATCTAATTGTCCATCTAATAATCAATAGCACTTGTACTTTAGATATGAAGGAGTAAAAACTATCCCTAAGAATTAAGGTAGCCAATTATCTGATTAAATATGGAGTTCTATATATAAAAAAAATCAAAGGCATTTACTTTAGATGTGTATCCAAAGAAGAAGCAACTGAGATCATGAACACTTTTCATGAAAAGTTAGGAAGTGGACATGTATCTAAAAGGAAAATAGATCATAAAATCCTTAGAGCTACTTACTACTGGCCCATGATATTCAAAGATGCCCATAAGCATGTAAGAATGTTTCATTCATGTCAAGTCTTTAACACAAAAGAGCCTAAGGCAACCATGCCACTACAACTAGTTATAATAGATAAAACTTTTGCTCAATGAGGACTAGATTTTGTGGGGGTAATCAAACCCAAATAATTAGAAGGTCATAAGTACATTATAACTGCTACCAATTATTGCACCAAATGGACTGAAGAGATAACCACTAAGCAATGTAAGAACAAAGAAGTGATCACCTTTCTAGAAGAAAACATATGTACCAGGTTTGAAACACTGGTCTCTCTAATATGTGATAATGATCATATTTTATATCCATTGAGTGACCAAATAGGCATATGACAATATTATCACTATCAATCTCTCATCTAATGATTCTCCTCAAGGTAATGGTGTATCTGAAACAACCAATAAGAACTTGATAAAGGCAATAAATAAGTCTGTAATATACAAGATTAGAAATTGGCATAAGCTACTAAAATATGCCCTATGGTAAGATATAACAAGGGTCAAGTAGGCTCTTAAAGCATCACACTTCTTACTGGTATATGGCCAAGATCTTATCTTCCCCATTAAAATCAAGCTTCCAACATACCAGTTCATATAAGAGTACCTGGAGGATGATCATGAATTGGCAAATTTAAGACTGTTGGACATTGTTCAGATGGAAGATGCTAGAGAAGAGGTTTTTTTTAATTTTAGGAAGCAAAAAACCATAGTGAAAAGGTGGTTTGATAATTGATCAAAGATAAATGTTTTCAGATAAGGAGACTTAGTTCTTCTTTGGGACAAGGCATTTGAGCCTAAGGGTAAACATGTGAAATTCACACCTTTATGGATATGTCCCTATCAATTTGCTAAGATGATTGGAAATAACACCTTAATATTGAAAGACCTGAAAGGAGCAGATTTCACACTACCCATCAATGGATAATACCTTAGGCATAATTTTTTGTTGCTCCCCCTAGGGTCTCGATGGAGTAAATTATAAGGCTAGTTAGAGCTAGAGTAGGTAGGCTAGATTAGTTTATTTATATTCTTTCCTTCTTTTCCCTTGTTTTTACATGTGTTTGTATATATTTGTTTGATTTTTTCTTAGCTTTCTACTTTATTTTCTTTCTATTTTGTGTGTTTGCTTTCTCTACTTTGTTCCTTATTCCTAATAAGTCCCTTTAGACAACCTTCATCTCAGAGTCCATTCTAATTGCTCAGGAAATCCACATTTCAAGAATGCAAGTATGAATCTTAAGCAAAGGTTGACCATGGATATAAATTTAGTTTTAAGGAGAATTGCACATATGGGATGAAAGCTTAAATTATAGGAACATAGTTATGTTTACACTTAACAAACATCCTTACCTAGGATGAAGGTTACAACCATAGGTCATTTTCTAAGGATCAAACATTTGACCATATCCTTAAAATTGGTTAAACTTGGTTCTCAACCTTTATTAGAAAGCTAAAATGGTATAAAAAATACAAAAATAAGATATTATTACAAAATCAAAAGCTTTCTGAGTAAAGGTGATTTTGGTAATCTCCATCAGGTCTATGGACACCCAATTGGTAGTGGACCAAGGCCTTGAGTAGAGCCAAAGTTATCTCTATCAAGGCTATGGATGCCTCACTAACAAAAGAGCAATGCCTAAGCCATCCCAAACTAAAGCATTATTATTAATGGATATCTAAATGTGCTACAAGTCAATGTTAATGGTTAAAGACATGAGACTTAGAAGCTACTCCCTAAATCCCATTGTAAATAGTAAGTGGAATCAAAGAACACACACAAAATGGCTATGTTTTGATGTTTGATCCTAATTTTATAGTTGTAAGGCTTATTTTAATCATAAATAATCTTGATAAGGCTACTGATCAAGTGGAATAGATAGTTTAGTTTTTGGTATGAACTAGAGTCTTTGAATTCTAACATATTGTTATGTTTTCCCCAAATGTTTCCATTTGTTGAGGGCAACATACCCCCATTCTTGAAAAATGAGGACCCTTGTGTTAAACTTATAAAAATTTACAATTTAAAATTGAAAATCCATTTGATCAAAACATCATTACCATGTTTTCACTTTTTTTGTATTTGAAGATCATCCACACCATGTTCTAGTTGGTCTACTTATTAATAGATATAGTTCAACCTTGTATAAAGTTTGCTAACTTTGTATCTTATTGTTTCATGTTATAAGTCTAACAGATGTCCATTAGAGGCAAACAATGTCTAGGTTTCATATTTTTAATTATTTTATCTTAATCTGACCTTTTACTAGCCTTTGGTCTCTTAAAAGTCAAATTGAATCCATGTTCAAGCTTCTTAAAACCCTCATTTAGAAACCCTAGCTTAGACCCCTCATTCAAATTCAAATTTGGCAGAAATAAAATTACGTGGGAACTTTTTAATATGATATGAACTTAGTTATATTTTTATACTAAGGCTTAGTCATGTTTTCAACATAACCAAACCTTAGTCTAAAAATTATACACTGGGTCTCTTTATATCCTGAGCCCTTTGTCCCTATTTATTTTAATATGATCTAACCTTTTATATGTTAGTTCCTTTTCATATGTTATTAGCTTATATTAATTTCTTAATTCTTAGGCCCCATCTATGTTTATTGACACAAACAAAACCTTAGTCTTAAGACTTTAGCCTAGGTCTTACATGTCTCTGGGCCCTGACCTAAACTATGTGTTTGTTTGTAGGATCAATGGCCACATTTAACTAGGAGAAGTTGATCAAACGACGTGAGATGAGCCTGATATGCCTAATACTTTAACCCATGATACCAATACCACTCAGCTTCATGGATTGATATTGATGATCTACATTCACATGGATGCTAAATATCTAATGGAGCAGTATCATCATAGATCAAAATGGGTCCTTTTTTATTATAACGTATGATTAGACTAAGTTTTACCCTAAGTTTTTTTATTGTATTTATCAATACAATAAAACCTTAGGATAAAACTTATGTTATGACTTTAATTATTCTAAGGGTCTCCATTTTATTATGTTTTAAGGACCTATGTTAAATACCTATATTATACTTTGGTCTAAATTATAAATGGTCCCAAGCTCACATAATCCCTTTATGACTATAAGAGCCAATGATGTTCAACTACCCAGACCATAATAAATGACCCATGTTTACCTAGGCAAGATCAATCAAATGATGCATATCAATTCAAATTTCCTATGGGATCTAGTATGTACTCTTAAATTTAATGTTCATGCGACTGTCAATTAATGACCATGAACTTATCATTGACATCTATGAGACCATCAAATTTTAGCTCTTATAGTTATTTGAACATGATTAAATTTGATGTTCTCACGACCATCAATTGATGTCCATGAGGCCATTATTGACATCCATGAGGCTATCATTGACATCTATTAGACTTCCAAATTTTAGCTCCTATAGTTAATTGTGCAAGCTTAAATTTGACATCCTTGTGATCATCAATTGATGTCCGTGAGGCCATCATTAATGTCTATGAGACTATCAAATTTGAGCTCAAAAACTAATCTCACTTAAATGAATGAACATGTTTATTATTCATGTTTAGAATCAATGGAATATCAGCTGGAAAATAAACATGCTTAAGATTCTATACTTCAATATCAAAATCAATCCTTTATTAACCTTTAACCTATCATAGACTAAGTAAAATTACATGGGAACAATTATAAAGACCATAGACTTAGCTTAAATGTTATCCTAAGATTGAGTCATGTTTTTAAACATTTGAGCAAACCTTAGTCTAAAATTTTATGCTTGGTACCTATATATCCCATGATCTTTCATCTATTTTATTGGCTCAGTATAACTAATGAAGGGTCCTATTGTTATAAGACTTAGACTAGATATTTTGCCCTAAAGTTTTATCATGTTTATTAATATGATAAAACCTTAGATTAAAAACCTTACATTAAGTCCCTTTTATTATTTGGGGTCCCCTTTTTACTATGATCCAAACCTAGTTTAAATATTTTAGCCTAAGGTTTATTTTAGGTCTATTAACATGAAATAAAACCATAGTCTAAAGTATTCAGGCTATGTTCTTTATATGTTTTGATACTAACTTAAACATTGTGCATATTTACAAGATCTATGACTCACATTCATGTGGATTAGATTGATCTAATGGAGTGAGATTGAGTCAAGGTTTCAATAAAACCTTGAATATGATGAGAAGGTGACAAGAGTATGGTCATGACCAAAGAGCAATAAGTAGCCAATGACAGCCCATCCCATGGATCATAATCGATGGCCCACATCCAATCAGATGAAGTTAATAAAATGAAGTGAGATGAGGATAAAATTTTCAACAAAGATTAGGAGACTCATGATAATGACACTTGTCAAAACCATAGAAAACACATTAAAGGTAGTCGATCGCATTCAAACCTCATGATCAAGATCAATGAACTACATTGATCCATGCAAAAAGATTTGATGATGAAAAAAAGGCATATTTTAAATGGAAAATATCATATTTTCAAGCATTAATGAATAATCTCCCATGAAAAGTGCCATGTAGATGATACAAAAATACCACATGTGTAAAAGTGACAAAACTAAACACTTTGTGGGCTTAAAAAAGCAAAGGTATAAATTCCAAGGTCCAAATCAAATATAAAGCACAATTCTCACTTAAGTCCAAAAACCATCACCATTAAATATCAAGAAAAAAAACCTAGAGAAGAACCTTAGGGTCTAAAAAAGCCCTAATTCAATCTTAAATTGACCATAGTTGAGCCTAAAAGTGCCAAATTATCACCTGAACAAGTGTAAATTGATCTAGAGGTCAATTATAGACCATTGATGAGCAATTTGAAAGAAATAATAGTCATGGTGGAAAAAAAACAACATAGAAAAGACACAAAACTCTATTTAACCATGGATTCAAAAGGAAGAGTCTTCAAAAATAACAAATTTGATGTTGTAGCCTTGAACATAGGAGGCAACAACTGGTCCAAGCTTTTCTGGACCATTGAGGACATGCCAACCATTACAAGAGAGGGTGAAAATATTACATCAGTAAATTAGAGATACTATGACCTATTTTCTATTCAAATTATAAGTCTTCACTATGCGGAAGCAAAGCTAGAGGTACTACATTACATCGATGTCATTGCTCCTATTTTTAATGATTTTAAAATTGATCAAGACATGATACTACATGAGCATAGTTTTAAAATAATTGCTTACATATCCTCTATTACCTTTGATAATTACTATAAGTTACCCAAGCCTCAGGTAGATTTACCCATAGTCAGAGAATGGTCCAGTAAGAATGACCTAAAAATTGTCCTTACCCATTGGTTATATTCAGGAACCCAAGTAGTCTCTAACCTTAGTGGAAGGATCCCAATCACCTAATATAAGGTTTCTATTAGATGATTATGACATTACCGAGTAGATTTTCTAGAAATCCCTCCACCATCTATGTCAATAAAATATGGGTCCCTTTTGTGTATTTCATGGTTGATAAAGGACATACTCACCCTCTTAGAGAGATGATCAATATTGTTTGGAAACAATAATTATCTATAACAAATAAGAAAACTAGAAACCATTTCTATATGTGTCTTATCTTTTGGATGCCTTGCTAGCCACTACCAAAATACCTAGCATAAAATAATGGTCACCTGATGGGAAACATATAGTCTCCCACTATTATTCCAAATTTCATATATTCAAGTATAGGGACCATATTTAATTCATATGTGATTGCATATACCTAGCCTTAGTTGAGGCCATTATAGGGATCCCTATGATGAGATTCAGTCCTTTGATCAAGAAGTATGTCAAGATCATTAGGTACATTTGGTTATATCCATATTGAACTGTAATACAAATAGAAGGAACTATGAGACAACCCCTTAGGTTATCAGTCCATGTACCCAAAAAGTTGGTAGAGTAGGAGGTGACACCAATTATTCTAGGGAATAAACATCATGTGTAAAAGTAAAAGGAAAGGACTACTCTATTCCTTTAACTATTATTAGGATTGTGCTCCAAAATTGGGACCATGTAGTGACTACATACAATCATACATCTTCCTTCAATCTGTAGAGAGATGAAATGAGACAATGGGACCCCTATGAAAGGGTTTGAAAACATTTGAAGGCCAAGAAGATCAACATGGATTATGAACATCACTCTAGTTTCTATGATTTAATTTACATCTAAGATTCCTCATTCACATAAGTATTGGCAAGATTAAAGAAACATAACATCAAGCTTGAAGCTAGACTACTAAAAGATCAAAATACAAGTGAGGATATGTGGCAGATGGGGCCTAAGCAATATCATTTGTTACTAGGACCATCTTCTATACCTCTTCCCATGTAGCCATAGGTAGAGACATAATAGCCTAGAGCACAAGTTTCATAAGGTCCAAATGAAAAGAAACCCAAATAGATGAGACATAGTGAAGTAGCATCATATTCAACACTACTTTAAGAATTAGAGTTATAAGTTGAAGAAATTGACATAATTATATTGGACCTCAAGGAGATAGTAGAAGATGCCCTGAAGGCACTTGCTAGTGCTTACCAGTCAAATGAAAAATAAGTACAAAAAGAAGAACCTCAATCCTAAATTGAGGAAGAAGTAGAGAAAGAAAAGGGGAAACAAGTAGCTTTGGACTTAGTTGTTGTTACAACCCAACCCAAAAAGAAATCTAAGCTAGCTCTAGTTTAATTAGGAGGCAAGAATCCAAAGTTAACTTTCACTTAACCTTGGGGTGAAATTAATTTTTTTTAATGATGATAATCTAATTTATGGTCCCTCCATTCTAGATCATTTCATATATGAAAAGTTACAAAAGGTTCCAACCATGTACCACCATTGGGTTATTACAAAGTCTATTAACATCCATGTGCATGATGAACTCAAGCCCTAGATTTTATCATTTTAATAATAGGATAAATAAAAATGTATGGATACCCTTGAATAGTTGAGTGGAACATAGATAGGTACTCTTAGAACTTCAAGTAGAGCACAAGTTGAGATCCCTACTCCTCAAGTGATATAATAATTAGAGGGAGTTCAGTTCAACCTAGAGATGACCAGCATGGAGAGATTAATTGAGAAGAAAGCCATGGTTGAATGTGAATAGTTCATATTTTAGAAGATTGAACCTTTTATTGGTTTAACTCCAATGGTAGGGAAAAAGATAGGACAAGATAAGATATTTGAGGAGAAGATCCTTGAAGTGGACCAGGCTCAAAATAATTAGTTATAAACAATGATCAATGGCATATTTCAAGAAAATAAAAAATTGAAAGAGTTTGCTATCTTATCATTTCATGAGGATAGATTCAATAAGTTTGAGGACACAATGATGAACCTATTCAAATATTTAAAGGTAGTTAGGACTAGACAAAGGGAAATAGAGAAAAAAATATCTAAAGCAATGGGCCAAGTTGGCCAATGGCAAGATGTAATTCTTCAATTGAAAGACTTGATTAAGGCCTTGTCCAAGAATCTAGTCTTAAATTTTTTAAATATCAACAAGGAACATTTGAATATGTCCATGACCATATTGGTTGACAAGATTGAGGCCCTAGACAACTAGTCCAAAATAATGAAAGACCTTACCAAAGATTTCAAGCAGTTATAAGATGAAACATCTCATATCTTAGATAGCTTGATAGAGGAGCTAACAACCCTCAGCTCATTAGGTCTCATACTCATGAATATTTCAAACACAAGACCTTTTATTTCATGTAAAATGTAAGAAACTAAGGGCAAAACTAGATAGTAGATAGCAATAGGAAAGTCATGGGCTTACTCCTATCATTTGAGGAGAAAATAGGAGATGTTAGGGGCATCAAACAAGATATAGAGAAGATTAAAAATAACCTTAAAGGGTTAGAGGATAATGGAAAGGATATTTCCCTAAAGTCAATGGTGGATCTTTAGTTTATTAGTGAGCAACATAATAGATTGAAGATCCTTCAATAGAAATAAGAGGCAACATCAACATAGGGCTTGTAAAGTTAGTTAGGAATATTCTTTTATGGAAGTTTGTAATATTTTGAAAATACGATATTCCTTTGTAAAGTAATATGCAATTTGTAAAAGTGTATTGCCTATAGGTCAGTTCATTTGGAAAAATCTAGTGTATTATAGAAACTTTGTAGAAAGGACAATTGTCCTTACACATATACACTTGTAAATTGATATGATTGACCAGTATACTACCTTAGCATTATATAAAATTGAGTATTACCATTTGTAAAAGGAAAGAGTTTTTTGATCTAAAAACTAGTGTAAATATTGAGCAACTAATGCAAGCAGAGAATTCTGAAAGAATTATCTCATGTTGTTTATGTGAATTGTTATATGGCTTCTGTCTCACTTATATGTTTTGATTTCTAAATTTGAATAGTTCTTGTAGAATCTTGGTGTTTACCTTTAAATTCATAATTGTTAACTTGTGCTTATAATAGGTTAACTCAGGTTATATAGTTTACTTCATTTTATTTTCTCTACATTTTTAGATGTGCATCAACTATCTGCTTATGGGATTAAATCTTTAAATTAAGCTTGGTTATTATTTGCATTATTCTTCACTTTCCTTAGAAGTTTGCCTAGTCTATGGTAAGATTCAAAATTAATCCATTTAATATCATACATTGGTTTTAAGTACATGACTAGATGACATTTTAAATTTTTCATGATGTTTGAAATGAAGATCAACAACAACATATTCTCTCTCTATCCTACCCTTCTTTTTGCTTCTTTTTTAACCAATTCACTTTAGATTAAAGCTTAATTGTATATGTACATATCAGTTTAGTTTTATACTTAAAATTTATCATAATTCACTTTTATTAGCATATATCATCTCCTTATTTTCAAATATTTTTAGGCCATGGTGGCTCCTAACCACCAACTAATATAAATATTGTGAAATAGTCATTTATTTTGCCTCTATTCCACCATAGATAATAAGATTATCACAAACTAAAACTCATGCTCTAAATTATTTTAATTATAAAATTAAAAGTGTTTCTTAAACACTTTGATCACCTTGTGCTACATATTTAGGCATCAACATGCCCCTCGAGTATACTTGAGATATCCAAACCCACCACTGAGCCTAGATCGTGCCTTGGTTCTTGCATCTACCTAATAAGACATCAAAAATACCTAAATAATGTCAATACAATAATAAATCATAATGAATATATAATGTATCATTAAGCATTAATAATAAATTAATCATATCCATTTATATCTATTAAGGGAACAGAGTCAATACTAATGACTTTGACCCTGAGCATGCCATGTGAATATAACTAAAAGATATAAGAGTAATCAATGTCAATCCACATCAGTGAAACATGTTAAATCAATAACATATAAAAACATAACTAAACTAAAATAACATATATATTAGATAAAATTAATCCAATGTAAATAGTATATCTATCAAGATAAAGTGAATCTACTATAAGTGTCAACCATGATATAACATAATCAAAATAGATATTTGAGATATCTCATATCTCAACCATCTAAAATAGAACCAATCATCAACTATAATTAGTCTAAGTGTTATCAAAATATGATAAAACAAGATATAATCAAATATCTGTATTAGACCACAAGGTCAGTACATGACATCCTCCCCTCTTTAAAAAGAAGCCGTCTTAGTGACTATAAACAATCATAGAAAAATTCTCTAAAAACATAAAATTAAATCAATTTCACTACTTCACAATATCTCCACCCATTGAAGGGTGGAAAATACCTTAGCCTTATCCCATTGGAATTCCTAATTTATTTCATTGGAATAACCACCTTTTCATTACATTAAGTTAGATAATGGCTTCCTTCCTAACTTCTTGTGTATTTTACGACACTGATATGGTAGAAAAACACTTATGAAACACTATTACTACAAAAAATCACACCAAATATCCCAACTTGGTTATAAATTTTCCAATGTCATACCTTAAAAGTCCATCATTAACATTAAAATTATCTAAAACCAACTACAAATAGGTTCATCAAACCAAATATGCCTACATCAGTCAGAAAAATTTCAAGGCAATAGTTGTTAATTTCCATACAAAACTATTATTATTAACTATTACAGCCACCTATGAAGGTGATTATTTAAATATAATAGGAAAAAGTCATTCCAAAACACAATAACTTACACTTACCTTAAGAGGCTTTCCAATAAGTGTGTTATCAACACTCCCAAATAGAAAAATATAGCCAAAGCTCAATAATTTATAAATTAATTATCTAAATTAGATTACTATTTTGAAAATAAAACTTTACCAAGATCATTAATCACTTGTTTCTAACACACATAGAACTACAATCATGAGGTCAATGATTGTTATCATCCAATCCAACCAGAATCCCAAATTAAAAGTGGAATCTTCACCTAAGACATTATGCCACATGCATAATATTAAGAACATTCATTACATAATGTCCTTACATAAAGCTAGTAATCCATATTTTTATGGTTACTCTATTACATCATCAACCATTTATAGGTTAGTGTAGGTTCCTACACCAACCACATTGAACATCGAAGAAGCCATACTAGGCATCACATATAACCTGAAGGCTGAAAAAATGTTATCCAACACATGTGAGATCACACAATGGTTTATGGTTACCAATCCCACCATCCAAAACCATCCATCTGAGGGCATTACCCAAATTTCATCACTTTATCCAAGAATCAAGTGGGTACCTAGGATTTTTAACACTACCTGATCAGGGCTTTGTGTTTCTCTTTTAAAACATAAAATCAACATATATTATAGTTATGATTTTAAAATAAAATATAAATATTCATCATATAATATCTCTAATAGGTATAAAAAAAATAATACCTGAACCATAACATGTTTACACTTACAATCCAACACATGTATGCAAATCAACAAGTATCACCTCACTAATTTTTGCATAAATATCCAATTTTCAAGACTAGTTAGTGCTTCATAAGGATATAACAATAAAATTTCACAAGGGTTGATTTTATCACAACTTCTAAGAGGTGGTTAAAGGAATTATAGATCCATAAAGTGACCATTATGAACTAATATTCCATGACCAACTTATGGCACATATGGTGCACATTCTAAATGATTTATGTGGCTACTTGTGTAAAGGATAAAAGTGGATTTTAAGCCTATGATATACTCCACTTCTTGGCCCATATTTTTTCAAAATTAATATGGATGTAATGCTTCTCTACCCTCAACCTCATACTTGCACCAATACTCAATATTAGATTAATGATGTAGGATTACACCACACAATACAACATTATACCTTGGTAGATTTCAATAAATAGAGGTTGGTTTCAAGATGTAAAGACAAATCATAGTGTAGCTTATAGCCACATTACCACATTTAATATTTTAACAACACAAAGTCATATTTACTCCATGATATGTACACAAAATCCTTTTAAAATAAGTTTTGAAAACATAGAGCAAGGTATAGTCCACATGGTTTATTTAAAAAGTGGGAGATTACCTTACATAGTGATTTATTATCATTTACACATTCTACAATTAACAATATGAAACATGTAAATAAAATGATCACACAATAATGTTTATATCATGAAGAAAATGTGAAAACCTATAGGGTTAACTACATGCACATAGTACGATAAATATATAATTTCTCATGATTTAACATAATAATTGAAATATAATAGTTTCCACAACACATAATAGTTTTACATACTAGGAGGAACAACCTGAAAATAGCTCATGCATATGTGACCAAGGTACTTTCACATCACAACAACTAACACACATGATGGTGAAGCACAAGGTTCTATGATTCCCATCGGGTCACTTGATGTCTAGATGTCATCCAAATAACATCAATATCCATCATATAGTAAAAAATGATTAGTCCTAGGGATCTAAAATTTATGATTACCTTATTTCAAGGAAGGTTGTACTTTAACAAGGCTTATAAAATCTATCTCCATGAGTTTTTAGAAATTTACCAACAATATTATCACATCATGGATAGATGACTCATGCTATTTGATAACAATAAGAGATACCCAAAACTCTCTATCTTGCCCAAATAAGTCAATCACACTCACCCCATCATGACCTATAGGCTTGGGACACACCCTTGGACCTCCCAAGATATTATAACTTAGCATCATTGAATGACTCACTCATGTAAGCTATCAATGGCCACCAAGGCATTTTATAATAATTCTAAGAATAAGCTTATACAACTATTATTCTAATTTAATTAATCCAACAAGTCAAAAGTTAAATGGTAATATTTGCTTTGATGTAACATTACTTTGGGAAAGGGTGATCTTAGCCAAGGCACAAGGTAAATTCTATAACACTACTGTGGGAATTACAATTTCCCACAATCAACTAGTTTAATTTAAACTCACAATAAAAATTCTCATGGATGCAATACATATGAAATATCATAGTAAACATCCTCATGGATGTTATAACGTAGCCAAAATTTAATTAGGTAGCCTCATGGATGCATAATTCAGCTAGAATACACTTAAACATATCCATAGACATACAAAAATATCCATGGTTATCATAAGATCTTCATGAAAACCAACATAACCATGATAAAAATAAGCATCAAATATGAAAAACATATCCATGATAAAAACAACATCATCTATGAAAACCATGATCAAAATAAACATTCCACACACTAATTATATTTCAGCCTTTTGGAGTTATAAAGCCACATGATTCTCCATTTAACTCAAAAGAGGCCAAAAGTATAAACAATGTCAAGCTCTAATTCAACTCAAGATTCTCCTCCCTAGGAGGAAATACCAAGCCTTACTAATTTACCCAAGTAAATCATACACTCTCACCCTATACATCCCTACAAGTTTAAGTCTAACCCTCAATCTTTCCAAGGTAATGGTGTTTTAAGCATATACTAATGAATTGCCCATACAAGTTAATTAATTGATACTAAACATCATTCCCTTCATTCTAAGGGCAAATTAGTTATCACTAGTCTCCCATCAACTTGCCCATTCAAGTCAATAGATAATGTGTGAAGCTTGCCCTGATGCATATTGATTAGTGAAGGGTTGACCCAACCGAGTCTCTATGTAAACATCATAATTCATTTCATAAATTTACTAATTTCTATACACACATACATTCCATAATGTAGGAATTTTTATCCCTTTAGGATTTCATAACAAATCACTATTTAATTCACCCAAGAGGCTAAGTTCCTTTATAAAGGTAATAAAATATCCTTCTCAAAGAATATAAGACATATATTTTTCCACCCAAGGTATATAACTTCACATAAGGTTTTGTATGAACTCAATCATACAATGTTCCACTTAATCTTAGAAAATACAACATGGCTAACAAGTGTTATTAAAAAAACCAAAGACATAAATATACACGCTGATATAAATTAAGCCTTCATGAGAATATGCACATCCATATTATGTGTATTTCATCCACCCAAAAGTATACTATGTAAACACCACCCCTTTCTAAGGTATTCACCATCACACCAAATCTCAACTAATGTTTTCAAGAATATGATAAAACTAGTTCAATTTGTCCAAAACTCATCCAAAACTCTTAAATCACAGCTCTGATACCAGATGAAATAACCCCACCAAAAAAATTGGAATTGCCTTTCAGAGTACATAATGGAATGATGTTTAAGGCCCACTACATAAATTTAATGTAGCATAATGTATCTCAATAATCAATAGATAAAGTAATAATAACCAACATCCAGCATCCCATTTATTCCATTAGACAATGCTAAGGACCTTATGTATGGAATTAATCATATCCAAGAATGTCTTTTTAGACATTTACTATATAAGTAAATAAGATATAAGAGAAGTCCAATAATTAAGAACAGAGGTCCAAATGACCAAACAAAGGAATTCATCCTACTAACTTGCTCAGGAAATTCTTACCACATCGTATGATCAACAAGTGGATATTTCTAATCCACTATTAAAGCCAACATAACAAGCTAGTGAGTTACCACTATCTTTTGGGATTCACCTAGACAAAGGGTCAATCTTTATGGTACTCCCATTGGATCACTATAACATGATCCAAAGTTCTTTAGGGATCATGCACCTTCATTCCATTACTTGATGAAGGTCATGCATATGATATAACTCCATAAAAAAATATTTTTTCTCATTAAATTAAATGCGACATAATACACTTAGCTTAGAGTGGATGACATCACAGACATGAGCATCCTATTGAATAAACATATAATTATCATTAGAAAACCAATAAATTCTCATGATATAGGAACACCATCTCATAATTTATCAAAAGGGGGGTCTTTCAAAATTATGTAACTTACTTGTCCTATGGTCATGATATCATGCTATTGAATAAAACATAGACATTGAATCCAACCAATTAACATGCGTATGCCCACTTAAGATTCATTACTTAAGCAATTTCAATCATTAATATGAGTGACCATAGGTAAAGTCAACTTGATAACTTGTAACCAAGTTGTATTATTTAATCATATATCCATGTATAAACATTATAGGTTTCCATAACTTATTAAATCCTCATCCCAATTCAGGGATTTATTATTATTCACAAGGATTATTCCATGGTTCAGTAATCACAATATAAGATAGACCAATATATTCAATGCCAAAGGTAAGCTTATAAAATTGAATCACATACATCCACCAATAATCCTAAAACCAAAGGCCTCATAAATTCATTAATAACAATGTAACTAACCTTCCATTAATCAAAGGCTGAATTAGGAACAAATGAGACAATAAACTTACTAAAAATTTGCCAATAATTTATGATGTTACATTATCCTTATTGGTAAGAACTCCAAATAATAATACACACCCATATAGAGAAGATCATTAATCAGGATTTATTTTATTGCTTAAACAATATAAATAATCTCACTCAAAATGATACCACAACCAATTAGAACAAGCAAAATAGTAATGAAAATACATTGTTTTGAATCACCAAGGAACTATTTTCATAATCTAATTGCAACAACATGATTCTACCTAAGTTATAAACATATTATGGGTCATAAATTCACTCAACAATACTTCAAATCAATGCTGCCATATGATCAAAAGGAGCTAATAACAAGGCTAAAACATATTGAATGAAGTAAACATTTAACATCCATTGATATCCCCTCACCCAAGGATGTCACTAGTCATAACCTCTGACATGCTTATCAATTCAAGTGGTAACAAGAGTGATATAGCTCATAAACAAACTTTTTAAGCTTAACCAAAAGTATTGATTCATATAAACAATAATCTACAAGGCAAATACACCAAGGGATAATTATGCTCAACACATTGAACACTATATATACCAACAACACATATGACATGGCATCCACATAATCTAAGAATTTGTGTCACCATGTATCCAATTTCAATAGACAATAATAAAATAATTCATGTTCATAATCATTTCTAGCTGTATATAACAACCAATAAATTTTGCAATTATAAATATCTAAGAAACAAGACAAACTAGTAGATAATGCCAATCAGTCTGACATAATAAGATTATTATTGGAGGAAATGGGAATAAAATCCAATAAATAGAAAAACCAACTACAAGGTTGAATATACATCTTTTTTTTCCATAGCAAGTAAATATAAAAGTGTAGTAAATTACCAAAAATCTTAAATATAGTTGCTAGTTTAAAATTAACTTTTTATAACTTCATGCATATTTCACATAAACAAGTGAATCACTATGTTTCATAATGTGTATATGGAAACATATATATATCAAGCATAGAAAATTACAATTAGAGTTATAGCTACCTTTTATAATATAAGAATTAGAACCCAACATATATGGATATCAAGAGGAATAATCATAGCTATTTAAATAACTAAACCAAGTTACCATCATCGATAATGCAATTAATAACATCATCATATACAATATTTTTCATTTCCATATAATAAATATTACAAGATTGCATATAGTAAGAAGATAAAACTAGAACATAAAGTCGGTAGCCAACTATAATCCAAGATGCCAACCAAGAATCATATACCAACTGACATAGTCAAGAAACATGCTGCTACACATAAGTCCAAGTGCATCAATAGAAGAGGATGAACATGATAAGGAGAATACCCCTCAAAACCAACCCTATGAGCCTAACCATTGGTGGCCCTTACCACCCCAACCATTAGCTTGGTGGAGGGTTTTAGCAATTAGGTACTCGAGTGAGGTAAGAGGTAAACAAAACATACTAAGCCACTATTAAAGACTTATAAAAATATTCAACATAGAAACAATACACTTGATCGAACCCATTAGACTGAGTAATACCCAAGGCATTCCTTGAATATTTATATAACATTATTTACATCATAAATTAGGATCTATCATGTTTGTTTATCAAGACTTAAAGGTATAGCTAGGTATATTGCTCGACCTAAGAGGCTTACTTGAGCATAAAATAATTACACATAAAGGTTCCAATCCACAATAGCCAAATTAACTCAATCAAGTCAAAGAGAAGTAATACATATCATTCATTAATATAAAATAACTTAGTTTGGATTTAAAATATCTAGGTACAACCAAAATTAATTTCTTTGAGTACTTCACCAAATTTGAAATTAAAATAATAATGTAACCTCATTCAATGAAATCAAAATAAAACAATTTTAGTCCAAGACTGGTAATTAAAACCCAACCAGTATGAGGAAAAACCCAATTCGATAATAGGAGTAAAATAGAAGTTTATAATCAACATGGATATATCAATTTTATTATAAATCAAACTTGAAATTTGGAAAGAGATATACATATCAGAGGTCCTAGCATCAAAGTGACCACTAAGGATTTCAGAAGTATGAATGGCATCATAAATCAGGAAGACATCAAGCTTCCAAAAAATCCATTCTCATTTACATATGGTATTTATCAAAACAAGCTTAAATGGAATCATAAATAAAGAAGGCATCAAGCTTCATAAAAATATATCCTTATTTACATATGATATCTAAAAAAAAATCATCAATAGAAAAAAATCCCATATTAACAAATAACCCAGTTGGGCATTGAAATTAATGCTGATAGGTATACAAGAGAGTACATATGATATCTAGCAAAACTAGTTTGAACAAAATCTCATATAAATAAGCCATTAAAGCTATAGATAAATCTACCTTTATAATAAAACCCATGGATACAATACTCTATTCAAGTTAAGATAGCTTTGCTATGCCCATATAGGGTTAGGATGGAAAAACTATGATTTTAAGACTTGCTGGGTGAATTTACCAGTTTCCATATATAATTACGATAGGGTTTATTAATTCCCAAAATGCGGTCATTTACTAATTAACAAAATTTAAGTTTACCCATATAATTTTTAAAGGATTCAATGTTGTTTATTTAATTGGATCTCCATCAAATTTCTGGGGTTGAGCCCCAGGACACAAAGCATAATTATTTAAAACCTATGGTTTAAATATCTCATATATTTGATAAAATGCAGTTATAAAATCATCTCAAAATTAACTTATGACACCTAGCAATGAAAGGAAACTAATTTAAAATCAATTGAATCCATTAGATATTCATAGGGAACTCTCACAACTTCCCCATGGATTTGAAATGATTCTATTCAATTTCATTGGATAAAATAATGCAATAAAAAAATCCCCACTATAAAAATTTGTTGTGTATCATACCAATAATAATTGCAGGCTACGATGGTTGAAAGAGTAGTTTCCCACTTCAGCAGGTTGTTCCTTTGTCAAACGGTCCCTCTAATCTTCCCAAGTGCAAGCTCTAAACTGGCCACCATGCTTCATTCTCCCCCCTACCCTCCTTGCCTTAGCATGATCTCCCTTCAACCCTACCGTGTCTCCCACACCCAATCGTTTCTCTTGGGTTTTTTTATCCATCCAAATTATTCCTCTCCAAAAATAGGGCAAGAAATGATGATGATGATGATGATGATAATAATAATAATAATAATAATAATAATAATAATAATAATAATAATAATAATAAATTCATCTCAGTGGCATGATTCAACTCTAATATCTTTTTTTACAAATATAAAATAATAATAATAAAATAATGCTCAACCCAAAATCCCCTAAGTTGATCCATAAGGAGGTAATTACAATAAAATCATTAAAAAGGTAATAATTAAAAATTCCTTAATTTAATTGATAAAATAAACAAAATCATAAAAGTCATACTAGTTAACAAAACAAAATCATCAATTTGATTATTAATGATAACAAAAATAAATTTTTTAAATCGGGTAATAATAAAAATTCACAATAAATTATTTTAAAATTATAATAACTATCAAATCATATTAGTTTGTCCATAATCGTTAATAATAAAAATAATTAAAATCATTAATATAATAAAAATCATAATATCGGTCCAAGCTCCTGGCAAGTCAATTATCCATGAAGAGGTTGTTAAAACATTTACCAAGGTCAAGAGACCCAAAATGGTCTAAGTGAACCCAACCAGCTAGGCTAATAAGGCAAGCCACTCATACAAATTAAAATTAAGTGTCCACAACACCTAGGGAAGATAAGCAACATGAAGATATCTAAGAATAAAAATTCAAGTAGATAAGGAACAAGCAAGAGAGATCAAGGATACCAACTTGTTAACTCTTATCAAGAAATAAAACAAAAATGCGCACACACAAGTAAGGCAAGACCAATAAAAGATAAAAATGGGTAACAAAATAAAATATAAATAATGGTGGCTTAGTACCCTATCATACATATTATCCCTATTATAGTGAATTTTTATTGCTTAATCACCCCTCAAGTATACCTAAGATGCCCAAACCCACCCTCGAGCCTAGTTCATAGCTTGGTTCCTACATCGACCAAATAAGACATTAATAATACCTGAATGATGTCGATATAATAATAAACCATAATTAATTCATAGTTAATCATTAAACATTGTTAATAATTAAGCATAGACATATATAGTTGTAAAGGGACTAGATTTAATATTGATGATCATGACCCTAAGCATGCCCTATGAACATACCCAATAGTTGTATGAGTAATCAATTTCAATCCACATTGGTGAAACATGATAAATAAATAACCTATAGAAACATAACTAAACTAAAACAACATATATATCAAATAAAATGAATCTAATGGAATAGTATATCTATCAAAACAAAGTGAATCCAATATAAGCATCAACTATGATATAACATAATCACAATAACTACCCAAGATATTTTGTATCTAAATCATCTATAATAGAACTAATCATCAACCGTCATTTGTCTAGGTTCTATCAAGACATGTTAAAATAATCTCTAATCAAATATTTGTAGTAGGCCACAAGTTCGGTTTGTGACATCATTATTGGGTTGCTTCAAATGCTATATATGATAAGCCTATAGTGCACAATATCTTGTATGCACCATTAATATGTGCTTTTAAGATACCAAAATTTTATATGTTCAATAGAAGTAGGGATACTTATTTACATATACATACATTACAAAAAAGATACGAATGGTTGTAATGGTAGTAGAATATAGTTACAACTATTTATGAAGATTTTAGAGGGTGATGCATTGAATTAGTTTCATCATTCTCACCATAGTGGGTTCTTAGAAACATATGTTGAGTTGAAGAAGTATTTATTGTGATATATACTCATAATAAAGGATCTAGAGTAACATATGCAATATTATATTACCATTCCATCAGTTTGTGATTACATCTTATGATTTAAGACATGTATGAAACATTTTCAATTTATTGACCAATAGATTTTGAGACATAATACATATTTGTTTAGGGTTTCATCTTCCCCATTAGGTAAAATTAGTTGTATCAATCATCTAATTAATTTTAGACTCTTTGCTATGAGACCATTGCATTAGTGGAAAAATTGGGACTTGTAAAACATAATAAATAAGTAGATTTTGATATTGATTTTTTACCACTAGAGTCACCTAAAACATTTAAGGAGCCAAATCTACCTCATTCTAAAGAAAATATTCAATAGAAACCACAAGTTAAGGTATTAAATAAAAGGAAAGAATTAGTTTTTAAATCACTCATATAGTAACTAAAAAACTTCATATTAGATAGTAACCCATTAAGTTTGGTTCATTTAGTGATAGGCCTCATTAAATTATTCAAACATAATTGGATAAGAGGATGATTGCACTTCCTCCTAATAATCATCATCCATCACATTGATTGGAAAGAATTAGAAATAGACCTTATTTATAATATCATTGCATTAATGGTCATCATGAAAATGATTTGTGTAATTAGAAATAAGATTGAGTAGTATGTTAATATAGGTATTATCACATATGTTAAGGGGACATCCATGTTTACTTATTCTCATTTTTATAGATCACATTATAACATGACTGAGTTATCCCAACACATCCCTATTAATGAACTAATGGTCACTCAACATGTAGCTAGACATGCATCTAAAAATAGGGTTATGAGAGATAAGTTGTATCACTAGTTCATCAAAAATGGGAGCTAGTACATCAATCTAAATAAGCAAATAATAAAGTTTTAATATAAGGAAATAATAATCAATCAACATTGACAATACGACAACTGATAAATATTTTGTTTTAGATATGTTACATATATTTATCTTATTTTTATTCATAAAAAGGTAGTTTCACAATGAGAGTAAAATTAAATACATGATTATGATTTATATATGTAAACAACATGGTTCACATTTTTTACTCCTTTCATGTTGGTAAGATGATTATGCAGTTAAAAAAAATATCATTACATGATTTTAAGATATACCTTACAAATTTTATTTTGAAATACTCTAAATTATCATATGCAATAAAATTAAAGTAGAGATTTAAAAATAATAATATCCAAATCCATAAGATAAAAAAATAAAATACTAAATAAACACATGTGTGTGTGTGTGTGTGTGTGTGTGTGTGTGTGTAATGTCCAACAGCATGAAATACAATTCAAGTTTATCTAATACAACATAGATATTCACTTGATAATGGAATCAATGGTCAACATGACCCTCTATGTCCATATCAACATCCTCATTATCTAATAATAGTGTATCACTAGAATTAAAAGTTATGGGGTCTCCTTGAGTCCTTGATTTGGATCTATCCCTCCACTTATGAGACTTATAGACAAATTATCTTGCCTTAAGATACATATGTTTCCTTTGTATTTAAATATACTAATTTAATAAAATAGAACTTATGTTAGGAGCTAGAATAGGAGGGGTCATCAATGCTCTAAAAAATTATTATCTCATGCCATCCCATTCCCTAGATTCCCAAACATAAGCATCAATGCCAGTGGCATTCTAATCAAATAGTGGAGCATGTACTCCCACAACCATTATATCTCACTTGATCAAGCCTATATCCACAACATCATTAAGACCGTGATGAGTCAACTCTTGAAATGCTAACTCAATAGTCATATTCTAATACTCCTCATCATCTATATATATAGATACATGTAAAACATTATCTATTAAACAAAAACCAAATACAAATACACTAAATCCACATAAAAAACTTTATAAGTCCACCAACAGTACTTGAGGTGGTGAATTTTTTATATTTTTCTCATCACCATCTCCTATAACTAGAAACAATCTAGGCTATCTATGCACAACCCACCATGTAACATAAGAATATGTAAAACCTACATCATATTTATAATGTATCCATTTCACTAGATCCCTATCATCCACATGTATGGGGGGAATATCAATGTCAAATGGACTACCTATACTCTTTGAGCTCACTGCAACTCCCATACTTCATGTCCATAACCAAAATTTTTGGGGCACATATTGATGTACACTAAAATACCATGAAATATTCCCATACTAAAATTTATCATGAACATGAGACCCCCAATCATGAAACAAAAATCTAAGCTAAGTTTTTCAACACTATGTTCCATCCTTGATCCACATGAATTTTTTTTTATAGCACCTCCATATAATGGAATTCGAATTCAACTCATCCAAATACCTCATATATCCCATAGTGCTCTAGTATCCTAACCTCTACTCATCTACCTTTATACATATATCTAGGGATGTTCCCACATAACATGAATCATACCTATAGTTCATGTCATTATAATATGTTCATATGCAAAACAATGTATAATCATGGTAGATCTAATACCACCACTAAAATCCTCATGAGTATATCCTTAAAATTCTTAGTAAAAATGAGCTAGCGTATTGTGACCCCATAAGTACATAGTATTATGATCCTCAATATCCTAAATAATAAAGTGCATACTATCAAAAATCAAAATCCCCCACCATTCATTACAATGAAAAATACCAATAACATAGATAAACACTTAGACACATATGGAACATAAGATAAAATAATACCTAACAATAGTACATTAGAAACTTTAGTAAGATAATGATGCCCACAAGCTCTCCCAGTAAAACACCTATGAGCAATATCCTTGGGGCCTAGCCCAGTAACACCCTATAATATAACCCTAATCCTTATCACTAATAATCTAAACATCCATTAAACATCCTATAATGTAAATATCATATATCTAATGGGTAGGTAAAGTACATGTATCAACATCCCATCTCCCCACCAAAGTAAACAACATATAATTATCATACGACATCACCTCTAACTTTCCCATGTAGTTTAAACTCTCCATCTCAATCATGGTGATCTCAACATTAGAAAGAGATAATTCATGTACTATCTCCATCATATGACCATGTCTAAACTCTTTGCAATAAATGTCCTCTTAAAATAATTTAAAAATGCAAACACTATTATAAATTACAAAATATCATTCTCAAGATGATAATATCTAACATAAAATTAAAAAAAGCAAATAATCTAAGAAAGACACCACCATTACCTAAATTAAAATAATGCATGAAAAGTCCATGGGATTTTGGACTAATTCTTCTATAATCTAGATGCCACCGACCCATAGAGGATGGTGTTATGCCTAAAATTTCCAAATTAAAATGAATAAAAATAACCTAAGGGAATATTTAGAAAACTACTAAGATTCAATTTTGATACTCACTAGTCTGACATCTTATGCCTAGATCAAGGATTCAACCTCTTGATATTGACTATCAATAATTGATTACTTTTTATACATTTTATAACTCATATCTCAAAATTCTCAAATATTTTCAATCGAATTAGTTTCATCCCTCTCACCAAAAGGGGGTATACATATGTGTTATTTTTAGGAAACTTAGTAAACATGGGGTAGTTGAGTCATCACATATTTAGTACATGTTAGATTCAGACTCAGATTATACTTTAGCTTAATACATACTTTGTATATGTTAGTTTTACTCAAACTATGCTTCATTTTATACATATTTTACTTAGAACATTAGTTTTTTTCATAGTATAACTCATGCTACACACAAAATGATAAAATATATCCACATCATTCTAAATTCAACTTATATTTCACTCTAATTTTTGTATTCATATAAGTCTAAACCCTAGAGATAGTAAGGCATGTGCATTATTATCCAGAGTAGCACAACATCACCCAGATTTACATTGAAATAGTTATTTTAGACTATCACAGATTATCAAAGTTACTAATTTTTTTTTTCTTTAGCTAAACCATATATTTTATTCATATTTGGTAGATATTTATAAAAAATCACCAAGAATAGGGGCATGTGCATGGCATATGTTCATATTTGGAATATTTTAACTAAGTGTTACACATATTTTAACAATGGGGGAATGTGCAAAACACATTTATTCATAACTATGAAATTATTTCTCAAATTTCAGATTTCTTACAAAGAGTGTATGACTCAATATGATTAGTTATTAAATCAAGAGCATGTGCACAACATATAGTCTCATATCTTAGTGTTTGCACTAGATTATAAAAAGGGAATGGTAATCTATTTCATTATCTATGTTTTTTTATCCCAAACTCAGATCAAATTATATCTACACTAGTTTTTGCACTATTTATCTAATTTTGCATCAAAATGTATTTTATAGTCATCTATAATGGTTGATTTAGTTTTTGAACTAGTTCTTAGTATATTAAGTTATGTGGAGTTGATAAATTTTAGGCACATAAATAGATAGTAAGTATTTTTAAAAATATCAACTTGGATTTTTACACCATAATGATTTACTCAGATTGTATGCATGGACTCCACATTTTGGTTCATATTTGTAGGAAATACTCTAAGTCTTGTATAATTCTTTATCTAAGAAGAGAATAAGATTTATAGATCATCTTCTCTCTAGATGGTTTGACTATATTTAACCCATGGTATCTCCACTTACAATAAATCATATGTGATATAGGTAAGCTTGGGTATAATACTCTTTCTTTTACTCCAGTAATTTCATATTATTATATTATTATAATAAGAGGTGGGCAAATGTAGACACCTGAATTTGGTCAAGAAACATAATTAATATGTTTTTTAATAAATTTACATATAAATTGTCCTAATACTAAAGAAGAATTTATTATCACACCTTCTATTTGTCCTATGTATTTTTTAGTTTGTCTTTACATTTATGTTCTCATGTGGATTTCAGAAGTATTATTCTATTATTCAAATTTGTATGCACCACATATGGATTCCTAGTATTTTTATTATTTAATACTATTATTTTATTATTTATATACAAAGCTACTCTTTATAGTTGAATGTGACCAACTTGGGTATCTATAAACCATTGTATTATTCCAATGTCATTTACATTCCTTTTTTTGAGTTTGTTTCATTTAGGTCTCATTTTATGATTGTTATATTCCTTTTATGTATATAATTCTTACATTTTATGGTCATAATGCATATGTATTGGGGAAAGTGCCCATGAAATTATCCATCGATTCCATGCACATACCCACATCACAACAATATATTATATGCTTGAAGTTTAATTTATTACATCTAAATTTCATGCTTAGACTAAAAGAGGACCTAGGAAAAATATAATTTATATTCATAGTGCATATGATCCATTCATATACATAGGTAAAGCATGAACTACATATGGTGTAAGTCCCTCTTCTTAGTATTGGCTATGTACGTAATGCTCAATTATAAGGGTTTTTGAGGCCATTTCAACTCAACCCCTACTAATAATCCCCATTTTATGTCTCATATATATGTGTAGGACCTTTCTGAGGGTTTTTTAAGATAATATTAGCACAAGTTATAATCCATGATCATGTATTTCTTATAGATTGAAACACAACTACAAGTAGTGTCACATAATTTTACAGTTTATGGATTTGTATCATAATCAACATATACAAAAACACATCATAGGGATAAGGTTGCATGTCATGGTAGTCTAAATAAAATATTTATGTCTTAGTTAATCAAAATAATCACTCTTATCAATCATAATTCATCTCAGTCAACATCATAATAAATTACAGTCATGTACATGCTTATATATTTAGGTTACGAATAAGTGGTTTTTTCATATATTTGGTTAAAACCCTAATTTATCATTTGTTTAAAAAATAAGGTTTATTTATAAATGTTTTTATTTATGAATTTATTTTATTAAATAGTTTGTCTTAATTAGATTAATACTTATTAATCTTAGATTTTGATAAAATAAATTCATACAAATACCAAAGTCTCAATCATAGAGGGTGCAACAAATATATTTGAGACATTATAAGGATAAAAGGATAAAATAAATGTGTGTGCACATTAAAACCAAAGGTTTGGAATAATTAGCAATCTGAGATCAATAAGGCTAGGTTAGAACCAAAATATCCAAGGGGATATATATTAAAATGACTATAAAAACATTTAGTGTAATATAAGTAAAAGATTAAATCAAACAAAGGGAAGAAAAGTGATGGAAAAATGACTATAAAAACATCT
Source organism: Torreya grandis (assembly GCA_037957365.1). Lineage (NCBI taxonomy): Eukaryota > Viridiplantae > Streptophyta > Pinopsida > Cupressales > Taxaceae > Torreya > Torreya grandis. The sequence continues at coordinate 91,875 of JARHVA010010853.1, forward strand.
AATTTAAAATAAATAAAAATTAAAATAAAATAAGGACATGTGATAAATAAGATCAAAGACTCTAATGAGTGAAACCTCAAAATCAATGTTTGTGCTAAATAAACATGTAAGAAACCATAAGCTTCTAAGGACATAACAATGATGATAGACATGGTACACATATGAATGGTGATGGAAATTTTTTAGGAAGGTCTAGGTGTATTCCCCAAAATATTACAATGCATCTCAAAAACTAAAAATCCAAGATGTGCTATAAATGGAAGATAAAATTTAAATGTGAAGTAGAAAGATATAAAATGGGAGTATAGAGAAGAGGGACGTGATCAAGTAAAATCAATTTCCATAAATTTGATACTAGGAAAGATATTATGGAGATATAATGATGAAATGCACCAAAAGGGTGATGGTAAAATTCTGAGCTAAAATAAGGCACTCTAATCAAGTGGGCAAGGCTAATAGCTTCAAACATATAGGACCTATAGAAACATAAGACATAATATTTAGATAACATTTAATTATATATATCATCCCATGAATGATAACGTGCATGAAAATTAAAAGAATACAAATTTCCAATAACATGTTCCTCATTCCTCAGGACCCCTTATAGAGCCATTTGTCTATTGTGAATATTTTATACTTGTAAAATAAAGTAGGTGAAACTATAATTTAAAAATATATAGATAGATAATGATGAAATGAGACCTCATAATGCACTCTATTAGTGTAGTGAACCCCAATGTACCTATGGGAACCTTATTTCATAATGATTACTTTTGGTTATTTTGTTATTATACACACATCTTGATATGATGTGGTCATCATATTATTGATACATGAATCACTTGATGTTATGATGATTGTAGGATTACTATAGATATAGTTATTTATACACTTTATGTTTTTTGCTCTTTCTTAATTGAGTGTGATTCAAATACTAGTTATCTACGATTTTAGTTATTTATTGAAATTCACATTATATTTTCTTACTAGTGGAGATAATGCTTATTTCACATGTTATTGATTATATTGATTCTTAGATTATTATCATGAGGATATTAAAATTGAGATGATATGCATTGGATATATTCATATACATTTTTTATGTATTGAGGTTACTTATGTTGTTTACATTATAAACCTTTGGATATATAGGGTAGTGTTTTCAATGTGTGAATTCAAGTGAAAATGGAAAGGGATGCCAAGGAGGGAAATGAGACTATATTGAGCAAGATTTCATAATTTATATATTATTGTATTGAATATCTAATTTCCTGAGATTCTAATATGATTATAATGTCATATGTAGACCTAGTCAAAAAAATTGTACCTCCTTTCCCTCCTAACACTATTTATCCCTTTGAAATTATTCTTCCCTTATTTACCCATACCTTATATATTTTTTGAAACATCTATAAAGTATTAAGGATAAAAAAGAGCCAAATTATTATCACCACTTAAAAAACTTGAATGTAATTGATTAACCAACTTTACAGGGTGACATAAAGCTATTTTATGATATTTTGTGTTGATTTGAGATTATTTTGAAAATTGTGTATGTTTGTGAGTCTTTCTAGGAGCCAAAGGATATTTTTGTGGCAGCTCATATTCCCATTTATTGCATGGGTTATTGGGATCATTGAAGAGGCATGGACTTACCTTGATTTGCCACATGGGCTTATAATATGAATTAATGTTTTTTGGACTTATAAACCAAGACCCAATGAATGGGAATGAACACATGTCACCTTGCCATTGGAAAATGGATCTTATTACTTTGCATATACAGGGAAGTAATGACTCACTTGGAGCACTTATTTTACCATTTTCACTTTGAGCAATGGGAAGAGATGTAGAAGAGAGAAGTATCTAATGGAAGAAGGAAGAGTGCTTGCCTTGTAAAGAAATAAACCAACCTAACCATTTTGAAGAGAATTTATTTTGTGTGGAATCAATTAAAGAAACCAAGGATTTGATGTCCTTGTTATTATTTTATTTATGTTATTACTTTAAAATATATATATATTTTACTTTAATTAATGTTTTCAATGGGTCTAGGGCCATTGGGCCTACCCTATTTCCCCTTTTTCTTGCCACAATTGTGCCTATCACCATAATGTGGATTTGATTTCCCATTTTATATTTTTATATGCACTATCCCTCCTCTTTCATTGGCTATTTTAAAAATCCATTTATTGTTTCATTTTGACACCATTAGGCTGTCCATATTGGCTTAGATTCTTGTCTTATTTTTGCATTATTTTATGCAATGTTAGTGACAACAGGGTTTCCATACCCTCCTATATTTTTATTCTTTTTGTAATGATATTTTTTAGTAGAAATGGTTTCCCATACCCTCTTAAGAGGTTCTTATTTGTGTAGTGCTAATGGATGATGAAATTGGGTTTTCATGCCCTCTTACATGGTTGTTTTGCATGGTTGATTGCACTAAGGTCCTCCCATGGATAAGAGAAGTGGTAGGACAATAGGGAGACATACCCATGATATCATTATCCCTTAGTGATCCTTATTATTTTGGAATCCTTTTGTGGTTACCTTGATATTTTTTATGATACAAGGTCTTTTATTTTGCATTATTGAATGTTTTTATTTGGTTATGGATCCCTATAGTAGAAATGATTGTTATCCTCCTAGTTGAGTAACTTAGTTGAAAATTTTAGCCACCAATAAAACCTTATCTTTCTAATGTTAACCTACCTCATACCCCAAATGTTAGCTATGCTCGAATATGGGAGTCTTATAATCGAGAGTAATCACCTAATGATGGAAAATAGAAGAGAAGTGAACCCCTCATTTGTTTGGCCATGTAGGTATGTTTTAGAGCTCACAAATTCTTGGATATTTGAATAACTTGAAACATGAATTTAATATTTTAGCTCAGTAATTTTGAAACCTTATAAAACTTGTAAATATTAACTCACATACTTTCAATTATTGTTTTATGTATAAAGTGGAATAAAAGTTATAATAAGAATTAGATTTAAATGTGAGTACATTCTCTCTCTTGAAATCTCTTTAAAAAAATGTTTATTGGATTATGCTTGAAAATAAATAGTTTAATTGTGATACTTAAAAGTTCATTTATGTTCTTAATGTCTTATAATACATTTCATTTTATGCATAATATAACAATAGTTTATTATTCACTTGAAATGTTTTTAAACCCCTTATTTAGGTTAAGTACTTAAAGTGGCTATTTTATTTTTATAATTTTTATAGGTATTAAAAGTTACCTAAACTTCAAAAATTAATTTATTAATAAACTATAATCTACATGAAATTCGTAAAAAAATATGGATTAGTTTTTATAGTCATGGAAAATAAGATATGAAAATGTGAAGTTAAAACTCTTAATTTTTCCCAGAACTCCTTAAGAAAATCAATTATCTTATTGTAAATTTTTGGCATGCAAAAAGAGGCAAATTTTGGCTCAAGATATTTTTTTAATAAAATTCAAGGTTTTTGGGACAAAAAAACACTTGTTTTTTTTTTTGGGCATGCATATTTCTCATTGTGTTTTTTTTTAAGTTTACTATTATGGAGGCTATTTTTGTGAGCACATAGGCCACTAACAAGGGCACATGCCAGTTTGTGTAGGGCAGTCCTATTAGTCCAATCATCAGTCACTCATGTGATCTCATAGTGGGTGTGGAAGCCCCAGTGGAGCTAGCGCTTAAGTCTAGAAGACACAACTAAGGCTTAATGACTATGGTCACTTAGGTAGTTGGTGACCATGTGGCATTAAGCCACATGGTTCAATTCCCCAAATGTGATATTTATATCCATAATGATCAAAAAAAGTTTTTACCACCATCTAATTTTAAATGTAATAAAAAAAAATTTATTCAAAAAATATTATTTTATTAAAACAATCCTTTTTTCTAAAGTTTGAACTTACACTATTAATCTTAACCAATAACTTTTGTAAATGAACATACCTATTTTTATGAAGATGAATGCAGAGTCATTGAGGCTTAGAAGTAAGGGGAGATAAAATTTATCCCCTTAATTTTTCATTTCAATCTACATGAAATCCATCTAAGGACCTATGACTTTTCCATTTTTAAGATATTCCACATTTGTCCTTAAGAGGTTAGTTTAGACGCTTTCAACAATTATAGTCCCTTGGAATCCCCAAGGCAGTTGAAACCAAAAGGAAACCCCCATTATTTTTCTATCCCCTTATATATGAACTAAGATTCAAATCTTAAAATGGAACTTTTATGTACCTTTGTGCTTGACTTTTCTAGTGGTGATTAATGGTTATCATGGAGATTGGAGCTCTCTTAAAAATTTGAAAAAAACATGATGGATCCAGGAACTAGCTACTATCATTCTACAAAGATGGGTACCTGCATAATAACAAAAATCATGCATATATCACATAAATTTTTAAATCTAAATAAAATGGAAAAAATACTAAAATATTAGAGATTCAATTAATGGTAGTTATCCAAGACTAAAGAAGAGGAGGGATGACTATAGACAAGTCATCATACAACACCACCTCCCTCCTTTCCAATATATAAGATTGAATCTTAAATAATTATTTTAATCCTCTAATTACTTTTGTAATTATTTCTAGGGATTTTTCACCTTTGAAAAATCCAAAAGTTGAGGTTGAATCATTCTAATAGCTAAGATGGAGTGCTCCATCTTGAGGAGGCTTAATTGAGATATTTTAGACCACTTTGGAGATCATGTGAGAACTATAATTTTTTTATTTTATCACTTTCCATGAATTTTACTTATGAATTTGAATTAATTTTAAAATAGATTTTAATTATGATTTAAGTATGAATCAAGCCCTATGATTAGCTAAAATCACCCAATGACATTTTTGATTAGCCAAAATCATTCAATTCTTTTTTTACTCAAACCCACCTTCCCTTAGTTGAGCATCATTTTTAAACCTTAGGGTTATGTGGTTTGATAGGTCATCTTAGAGAGTTTCAAGCTTGTTTTTTAGCCTATATATCGATTATAAAAGGTGGATCTAGCATGGTTATGTAGCAATATTGTGACCACTTATACATTGCCTTCTATGTCATTTAGGCATAGTATTGTTTTGGGATGTTTATTTCATCTCATGTCATGATGATGTATATCTAATGGGAAATGTAGGTGTGAAAAATAATTTTACATTTTCAAAAAAAATTGGGTTGTTTTTGTGTAGTTTCATTCATTAGAATTTTGGCCATGATATTTTGGTATTAGACTATGGTAAAACATTGGGATATCTAATAATCATTATTTGGTACTACTTATTCCATATCAAACCTAATGTGTGTATTTGTTAGGTGATATAACTTATTGAGGAGGTAATAAAAATACACATGTAAAGTTCCTTGGACCATGGACTCTTCAACCTAATATCATACACTTAGATTTTTTATTTGGTCTTTATGCCTATAAGACCCATCACAAGAATTTTTGGACATTTGAACATAATTTTAATGGATGAGGTTTGATGAAGGATTGTAATGAAGGTTTTAACCTAATTTAGGATTTATATGGTCATGAGGGATATGTGTTTTTTATCTTACAACTGATTTGTTATGTGTGATGTTAATGGGACCTTCCCATGAACTTAGAGATATGAATCTTACCTTAGATGAATTATTAGAGGAGTTATTTGGATAGATGAATCTTGGTTATTAAGTCCATAGATATTTATATTATCTATACAATAGATGATTTTGTATGCCTAAGGTCTATATGGATTGTTCTAGGTTTAGTGACCTCATTTCAAACAAACATTGACTTGCCACACAAGTAGAGTGTGTTATAGGGTTTATTGATGTATCTATCAACTTGAGTGATGATATTATAATGGATCAAGATGCATTTATTAAATACATCCCTTTTTCCTTAGTCTCTTAATCTTTCCTTGTTAGTAGTTTCAAGAAGAGCTTAGGTATAGTACCTCAAGATGAAAGCCTCATCCTTAAGGTTACATATACTTAGGTACATACTTGGTAAATCCAATAGATCAAGAGCATCATTGTGATGTACATGGCTTCCCACTTAAACCTATTACATACATATGAGTATTTTAATATTTTGCCTTCACCTTGTGTGATGGATTGGTAATACTACATGGGTGGCCTTATTAGATAAACTCATGTGGGTCACTTTTTTTTTGGCCTACCTTGGGGGAAATGACCTTGTCCCCTTTTGGTAATAAGATATGCCTTGTTTTTATCCATATGATGGAGTTAATTTTCATTAGGCTTGGACATCAATCATGGTTAGAGAGAAACATATGGACCTTTGTAGCACTTTGGTACCGATTAGGTGCAATCATCCAATTGATTAAAGTGATGACTATGTTAGAGTGGCATTATTCCCTATTTTAGAATGTTTTCATGATACCCAAGTTTTAAAAATCTATTTTGTATGTTTATATCTATATTTTGTGGTCAACAAACCCTTTGAGGTTATTTCCCTATGTCCTGGAGTATTTTTATAGAAAATATCCTTGTGTTGAGCCAAAAATGTTTAAAATGTGACCTTATTGATAGAGACAATTAAAATAAATGTGTTTTTATTTTCCTTATTACTAATAAGGTTAGTGTGTACCTTCCTAATTTTGGTGAATTTTATATTAATTGATGTATTCATGATAGTTTGAGTTACTTGAAATTAGTGAGATAGATTTTTCATAGAGAAGTTATGTATCCATGGCGGTAAAACCTATTTGAGTGGTTTCCTATGAGTTCTAGTATCATTTATGAAAGATAATTTTATTTTAGAGATAGAAGTAGAATGAATCTTGAGCAGATGTACCTCCTTTTGTTAAACATGCTCATGATAAGATTATGGTCTTAATTTTATATCTTGTATGTTAGTTCTTAGAGCAGGTAGTTTAGCTTGGATTGTTAATTCCATTTTTTTTTAATGTTGACCTTTTTAGGTGACCATTCTATTTTATTATTGTCCTATTGTCTCTAAATATAACACCCTAGAAGATGATGTTCAGGCCTCTTCAATATTTGGGCAACATGGAAACACCTCCAAGTGTGTGGGGCACCCATGGTGGAGGTATACCTCTAGTAGTATGAGGGCTATCTCCCTAGATATGACTTAATGTGATTATGCTCCTAATACTACCTATCATGGGTGAAAAGGGAGAGAGAGATGAATAAAAAAAACATAATATAAGAGGTGATACACCAAGGATTTGGTTTCACATACACTTGAAATTTTCCTAATAGACTAAGATAGTAAAACTAACCTCAAAACCATTGATGGAGCTCCTAGCTTTAGTGTTTATCATGAAGGCAAAGAGTCACTCAAAAAATGAAGGAACATGAAAATAAGGTCACATGTGACACTATTAAACTCAAACACACTTCAAGAGCCTATTTTAATATCTTACACTTCATTAAACTTGCTAAGGGAAGCCATTTTACAACATCATATTCAAAGATTGTATGAAAGCAATATGAACCTAATCTATACTTGACACTCAAAGAGATCACTTCAAAACATCTTAAAAATTAAATTTGAGTAAAAATAGCTTGATTTTCATTAATAAAATTATAAATAAAGGTAAAAATTCAATAGGGCTTTGCCATTCTAAAATTTGGAATCCATTACAAAGCCAAAATGGCTTGAATTTATAGAACTTGGAGGAAGAGAGAGAGAGAGAGGAAGTTGAAGAGGTACAAGGACATGTTTCACTAAGTGAAAATTATTTAAAAATGCATTCATAGGAGAGGTCAAGTGAGATATGCCATTTCATCAAAGTATACTTGTCCAAAACAAGTCATAAGATAGTAAAAAGTGTTACAAGACCTGCAAACATAGCATAAAAAATTGCCTATATGATTTTCCTTCCAAAAAATCCCTTATCCCTACATATGGCTAGGTCTGATGATGAATCTGATCAAGAGGGGTTAAAAACAAGTCCCCACATGTATTGTATTAACCTCTAAGCATCCCTATTTTCTTGGGCATACAAAATCATGCTTGGTAGTTTTAAAAGGGGTTCTCTCCATGCATATCCTCCACTTGGCTTTGGAAAAGTCTTCATACCTACAATATGATCCATAAAAAAGGTGTTATGACACCTTTAAGGAAACCTCATATTCTCATCTCCATCCAAAACACTTTAAAAGACCTTCCAATTTGAGTTTCCACTCTTTCCCCTATGTGATCACTCTTCCCATTCTTGACTGGCTATAGTGAAGGGTATAGAAGGGAAATATTTGATTGTTTTGAATATCCTAAAATGGTATGTATAATTTATTAAATTCCCAAGATACCCTACCAACTGATTCCTCAAAACCTATAAAACATAAGAAATTTTCAAATAAATAGGTCCCCTACTCCATCCGTATAGATACCATACAATTAGGTCATAAGTATTTTATCCTCATGAATTACTCTACAATTTATATTTTACCCTCAAGGTACAATTCATTCATCTAGATACACTTCTATCCTTATTTATCGAAGCAGGTCCATGAAAAGGTTTTGTAAGGGTTTCGAGGTCATTTTTGGTCTTAACATTTGTTCATAAAGAATATAAATTTGAAATCCTAAAAAATAACACTAAGGGATCATAAATTATCCTATATAACTTATCCAAATTCCTTAGGGTCCCATGCAAAGCATCAAGGAAGTTCTAAGGGTTATAAAGTTGGCATTCGAGTTCCATTTTGCACAATGAGCAAGGTCTGAGAACACTTCAAGACAAAAATGGATTACTAATGAAATATCATGAAAAAAAGATAAAAAAACACCTTATTAATCCATATCAACTTTTTCAAATCATTTATATATCTTACCAAGAGCAAAAAATAAAAACTTACCCTTGTTTGGCCTTAGGCGTAGACCTTACCAATAGGCATGTTTGCCATTTGAGAACCAAATTATTATTAAAATAGATTAGTTTGACCTATGATAGCTCTAATACATATCATGTTCCAATTAAAACATGGTACAATCAATTTTAAGGTATGGAAAATTCCAAAAATTCCTATGACCCTTAGTTGGGCTTTTAGGCCTAAGGATTCCCACTAGGCATGGCTACAACCCTTCATGGTTGGAGTAACCTGTATTATTTCAAACCATATATAAATGTTTTTTAGGTATTATTAGGTCCTTTAAATATTATAAAATCATAAAATTACCCTTTATAGCCTTCTGGTTCAAGATTTCATCATTTTTCCTTCAATTGGCACCTTCATGCATGCCAAAATAACTCCAACTCTAAGATAAAATAGTGGATGTTTTCCTTATTATATCATGAAATATTACTATTTTATAATTTTATATAAGTAATAAGGTTAATTTTTACCAAAATTAATCTCTTAACTCTAATATTTGGTCCTCCAACTCACACTATTTCTAAAGCAAACTTGTTGGGAGGGCATGACTGTGGGTAGGCAGGGTATGACTGAGTTTTCATGTTTAGAGACCCTTGTTTCCATTTTTTACATGAGATAATACTTTTATAAATTCCATTATATCCTCAAACATACTTATTGACCAAAATTCCATGCTTTGGGTTAATGCTATCTTCTTCTAAGTCTCTCATCTTTCCAAACCCTATCCTTGTGACTGTTTAACTGAGACATTCACTTAGTTGACTATAGATGGTGGTTTGGACATGATTTTTGATATTTTTAACCTTATTATTAAGAATATATAGGTCAAGAAACAATTCTCTACCATCACTTTTATTATAAAACCTTTTAACCGTCTTGAACTCTTATTAGGATTGTTAACTGCTTGTACTCTACCTGGTGTACAAACTAAGATAGTCATGGTCTCTATTATAGGATTCTAGGGAGGATGTTAAGATTTAAAAAGTTGTTTAAGGCCTCATATGATATTAATCATATCATAAATCATCATTTGATCTCAGTTCATGCTTTTTTTATAGCTCAAAATATGTAACTTTACCTTAATTGTTACCAATCCCTTATGATTGTGTTTTGCATGTTTTAGGCCTTGGTTGTAGCTTGTCAACATGCATTTTAGGCCATAAAGTGTGTGTAATATCTTGGTTATCTCCATAATATCATGTCTCATAATTTAACCTCATCACATGTTCTATTTGGGCTCAAATAGACTCACTTCACATTGACTGCTACCAAACTCAGGGTCTTGGTTGTAGGTGCATGCTCTCAGGCATGTAGGTTTCTTTAGAGGTGAGTTTAGATCATGATAAGACTATTTGAGACCCGTAAAGGATGTATTTATTTCATTGGAATTTATACCTATACCATAGTATCATCTTGGGGGTCCTTAACAACATTCCTTTATGACAAAACCTTGAAACACTATCAATACAATCTCTCTACCCTATGTACGAACAGGGGATAAGCCTATAGGGTCATTTCACATAACCATCTCTCTTATCATCAAATGAGTGTTGTTATTTGATTTTTACAAGAATTGGGTTTTTTTCCTTACATCATACATGGACTAGAACTTCCTAAATGTATTTTACGGTGAACACTCCTTGGAAAACCCATAAACATCATTGCCATCTTTTAGTGGTTTTTGGTCATTTTGGATGGTGTCACAACTCATATTTCACTCTTCCATTTGCCTTCGAACTTGGAATGTTTTATCTTGATGGATAGGGCTATAAGACCTAACAAAAAAATGCATCAAAACATCACTTTTCATGAGATATATCACCTCAAAAAACCCATTGGACCTCTATTTTCAACCTTTAGGGACTGAGGACCTGAAAATATAGCCAGCTCCTTTTGATGCTTTTATACCTTGTGATCCTTATTATCAAGTCTAAACATTTCCCAAAGTGAATTTAAAGTACATTTGAAGGATTGTGATTGTGTGAAGGCTGTTTCATGGCCATGATGACATCAACATGCTCCTATAGATGATGGTTTGGGCTGGTGGACTGAGACAATTTCTTTAAGAAAGTAAGAAACATGAAAATAAGGCCTTCTAAACATCACCCAAAAATTACCAAACCTTACAAAATCACAAACACTATTAAAATCATAAAAAAACAATAAAACACCTTTCACAATGTGGAGAAACTACTTGTAAATCAATCGAATTGACTGTCCATGCCAACTAGCCATTTTGCAAGCCTATAAGGGGATTTATTACCAAATTGAACACTCAAATGTAATAATAAGAATTATAATGACTTGAAAAACATGTTGAGACACTTGAAACACAAGAAACCATCAATCCAAAATGAGAAATTCTAAGACGAGCTCAAAATTTGACTCCTTCATGGATGAAAGTCCATAAAAAGCTACCTGGGATTAAACTAATGGTTCATGAAGAATAATAGACCAAAATTCAAGTTATTTATATGGATTTGAATAAGAATTATATCAATATGTAACCATATAATCACTCCCTCCAACTCAAACTTCAAGGCCCATAGTGAGCATTTGAATTTGAGCCTTCTTTGCATGTGAAGGGGAGAGAATGAGAAAATGAGTTTGAGAAGCCAATTTTATGTAATTTATTCAATCAAAAAGTAGAGATGACCTGTGAGAAGGTGTAAAGTCACACCACCACATTTTCCAAGTAGCACACTTCCCAAAGAACTGTATAAGTGTATTTTTTTCATTCTTTGGTCAAGAAAACTACCCTTTTCTAAACAACTTGCCATTTATTCAATTGTGTCAGCTTCATAAAGACTTATAAGGACACATTAGGTATGAAATCAGTATTTTTAACTTGAAAAAATCCCAAGAAACTTGTACAAAGTATTAAATGCACCTAAAATGACCTCTAAATGTCCCAAAAATGATAAATAGACTTAGGGGACTAATAACCAAAAGTAGTATAACATGAAATGGAATTAAATGACCCTTTATACACCTTATAACATATATTCAAATCCCATATATAACCAAACAATCATGTTTTTGGCTATAGGTGCCCCATTTTGACTAGAGAGTCAAACTTGGTCAATAATTTGGTGACTCATGGGGGTAGTATGCCTACTATACTAACTAAACTAGTAGCCTTATTATTCTATTAGGATTATGGAGTTATAATATGCTTGGGAAACATTAGTATAATACCTTCAAGAGACCAATGAGACCAACATTACCTCAACACAAAAGGAAAAAGCACACACAAGACACAACAACCAACAAGACAAAGACACACTTGTGCTACTAAGCACTTAGGGAAACAAACAAAATAGAAAGGAAAAAAATATGTAAATTAACCTTGCTCATATCTCCCTTATTGGATCAAAATTGAAGTAGCTTAGGTCTCCTTCCTCACTAGATAAGTGAGGATAACAAGATTGCTTCTTTTTGGATGGGATAATGGATAACTCTTGCCTTCTTTATGTTCTTTATCTTTGCACATCATCTAATGGAGTCATCTCCCATAGATTTATAGAATAAATAAGGTCATCTTGAACCTTGAATCAAGTCTCATACTACTGTCTTCCTAGTTCTTCATGATAATTTGGCGTACTTAGGCATGGGATAACATGTTGTGAATCAATTCTCTTTGAAGGATTCCATCATCCATCTCAATGGTCAAAATGTCCTCAAATTATTCAAATAGGGTCATATCATAACCATGTTGAAGTGTTTCTTATTCATTCTCTTTTTGGGAGTTGGTGAAGGTATCTCCATGAATGGATATAGAAACAAACTCAAGATCCCCTTCAAAGGGTTCAAAATTATCATATATGGTCTCATCATGGGCTGGACCTTCTTAGAAGTGATGTTCCTCAACATGTAATTACTCTCCTTCATCTTGATCTTATTCAAATTGGAGGTCAGTCATCTTACCATACTCATATTTTTGAAACATTTTCAATTATATTTTCCACATGTTCTCTTTTTGATTTACATCCTCTTGTTTTTCATGGCTTAGGATGAGTTTCATAGGGCTTGTAGGTTTTTTGAAACCTTCAACTTCCTTGTATATGTCTTCAAACTTCTGCCATAATTCTTCCTTAGCTAACTAGTCTGAGTTAGGGAATGGAATGGTAAGAGAGACTTCTTCTTTTGCAATGGGATACAAAAGGATCTCTTCTACCAACACTCCCTTAGCTTTTCCTTTATCATTGCAAGTATATGTCTCCATATTATTAGTCAAAACCTCTTCATCCTCTATCCAATTTGAAATTTGGGTTTCATCCTCCTTCTTGATGACTTTAACCTTAAGCATTTCAAAAATGGGGAGTTTGGCCAATGAGGGTTCCCAAGTAGCAAGACAACTCTCCACATTAGGAAGGCAAACTTGATCAGTTAGAGGGGTTAAAAGAATGAATTAAATGGCCTCTTGAGGAGGGGTGGGAGGGTGAGGGATGGATTCAAATGTCTCTTTCCTTACAACATATCCATATGACCTATTATTTCCTTCATGAGCTACCAATAAATATCTCCATTTAGGTAAGGTGGGTTCAAGGGTAGCTTTATGAGATTGGAAGGCTGATGGAGTGAAAGATATTTATAGGAAGCTTGGAGTCTCTTGAGGTTTGATATTTTGAATGGGAAATTAAGGATTAGGATTAGAGGGTTTATCCTCAATTACCATGATGGATTGGCTTAAAATTTGTCTAGCCAATTCCCACTCCCTTTCAAGATGAGCTTCAAAATTCAATCTTTTCCTTTCACAATCTTCCAATAACAAGTGAGATTGATCAACCATGATTTTTTCCTTCCTTGGGATATTTCTTGGATGGGTTTTCAAGAAGGGAAACTTGGGTAAGTATATGAGGGGTTTGGAGTATTAGGGAACATGGTTGGACTAGAATTTTGAAGAGGTAAGGATGGCACACTTGAAGGTGGATATGGGTAATTTTGAGGTTGACAAGTTGGAATTTGTTTATAAACTCTCAATCTTTCCTCTATATTGAATATCAAACCACACACATGAAGCATTTATTATGTAAGGTTGGGCCAATTATCCCCCTCTATAGGTGTCCACTCCTTGATTTTTTTCAAGTCATTCCTCACATTCTCAATACAAACACAAGGTATAATTTCACCACAACCATATCTAGTTACAAGATCTAGCATATATTCTTGGTAACTATGGATAGTTATCTTGAAATTGGAAATGGAAAGGCTTGGAGTAGAACTAAAAATTTGATGGGTCTAACCATTGGTAGCATATGTTTGATGAGGATTATTGTAAGGTTGGAAAATAACTTGCTCACAGCCAAGAGGAAAAGGCAAGGCTGGACATTGCTCTTCAACTTGGGTTAAAATAAGCTCAAACTCACTAATCTCCATGAGTGACTTCATAAAACAATATTGAACAATAAAAAAACTTCAATTGATATAGCTAGATTACTCAACCAGTAGATGTGTACATGGATTCGCCATTTATGTTTGTTTAAGTTACCTCAAAATGCTGATATCTTGAAGAGAACACCAAAACTCTTCAAGGAATGGACTCAAGAGTCCCATCAGGCATGTTAGAACTATTGTGTCCAAATATATCACCCTAGAAGAGGATGTTCAAGCTTCTTCAATAGTTGGGAAACATGGGAATACCTCTAGGTGTGTGGGGCACCTATGGTGGAGGTATACCTCTAGTATTATGAGGGCTAGCTCCCTAGATATGACTTGATGTGCTTATGCTCCTAAGACTACCTATCATGGGTTAAAAGGGAGAGAGATGCATAAAATAAACCTAATCTAAGAGTTGATACACCAAGGATCTAGTTCTACATACACTTGCAATTTTCCTAATAGACTAAGATAGTCAAACTAGCCTCAACACCATTGATGGAGATCCTAGCTTTAGTGTTTCTCATGAAGGCAAAGAGGCACTCAACAAATGAAGGAAGGTGAAAACAAGGTCACATGTGACACTAATAAACTCATACACACTTCAAGAGCCTATTGTAACAACATACACTTCATGAAGCTTTTTAAGGGTAGACATTTTACAACAACATATTCAAGGATTTTATGAAAGCAAGATGAACCTAATCTATACTTGACATTCAAAGAGATCACTTCAACACATCTTACAAATTAACTTTGAGTAAAACCACCTTACTTCTCATTAATATAAGTATGAATCAAGGTACATTTTTGGTAAGTATTTTCCATACCAAAATTAGGAATCCATTGTAAATCCAAAATGGCTTGCATTTATAGAACTTAGAGGAAGAGACAATGAGAAAGGAAGTTGAAGAGGCACAAGGACATGTGTTTCCATGTGAAAATTAGTTAAAAATGCATGTATAGGAGAGGTGGGGAGAGTTATGCCATGTCATAGAAGTATACTTATCAAAACAAGTCATAAGATAGTGAAAAGAGTCACAAGACCTGCAAACTTGGCATAAGAAGTTGCCTATATGATTTTCCTTACAAAACTACCCTTATCTCTACATACAACCAAGTATGATGATGAATTTGATCAAGAGGGGTTACAAATAAGTCCCCACATGCATTAGATTAACCTTTGAGCATCCCTATTTTTTTGGACATGCAAAATCATGCTTGGTATTTTTAAAAGGGCATCTCTCCATGCACCTCCTCCACTTTATTTGTAAAATTCTTCATACCTACAATATGATATATATAATAGGTGTTATGACATATTTAATGACACCTCATATGCTCATCTCTATCTAGAACACCTGAAAAGTCCTTTGAATTTGAGTTTACACACTTTCCCCTATGTGATCACTCTTCCCATTCTTGACTGGTTGTAGTGAAGGGAATAGTAAGGAAATTTTTGAGTGTTTCAAATATCTTAAAATGGTATTTATATTTTATTCAAGTCCCAAGATACCCTACCAAGAGATTGGTATCCTTTGGTCACCCTCAAAACCTAAAAAACATAAGAAATTATCAAATAAATAGGTCCCCTACTCCATTCGTATAGATTCCATACAATCAGGTCACATGAATTTTATCCTTACGAAATATTATACAAGTTATATTTTACCCTCAAGGTCAAATTAATTCATCTGGATACACTTCTAGGCTCATTTATCCAAGCATGTCTATGACAAGGGTTTGCAAGGGTTTCGAGGTCATTTTTGGTCTTTACATTGGTTCATAAAGAAAAATCATTAGAAATCCTTCAAAATTCCACTGAGGTATCCTCAATAACCCTCTATAAATTCTCAAAATTCCTTAGGTTCTCATGAAAATCATCAAGGAATTTCCAAACATTTAAAGTTGGCATTCGAGCTCCATTTTTCACAGTGAGCAAGGTCTGAGAACACTTCAAGCCAAAAATGGCTTATTGATGAATTATCATGAAAAATTAAAGCTCAAAAACACCTTTTTACTCCATATAAACCTATTCAAATCATTTTATAGATCTTACCAAGAGCAAAAAATGAAAACTTACCCTTGTTTGGCTAATTAGGCCTAGACCTTACTAATAAGATTGTTTGCCATTTGAGACCCAAATTCTTGTTCAAATGGATTAATTTAAAATATTATAGATATAATATATATAATTTTCCCATGAAAACATTTTACAATAAATTTTAAGGTATGGAAAATTCCAAAAATGCATATGACCCTTAGTTGGGCTTTTAGGCCTAAGGATTCTCACTAGGCATGACTACAACACTTCATGGTTTGAGAAAATTTTATGATTTAAGACCCTATATAAACGTTTTTTAGGTCTTATTAGGTCCCCTATAGCTTATAAAATCATAAAATTACCATTTCTAGACTTTTGGTTTAAGATTTTATCATTTTCCCTTCAATTGGCACCTCCATGCACGCCAAAATAGCCCCTGCTCTGAGATAAAACAATGGATGTTTTAATTATTATATAATAAAATATGACTATTGTATAATTTTATATAGGTAATAATTGTACTCTTTACCAAATTTAATCTCTTAAATCCAATATTTTGTCCTCAAACACACACTATTTCCAAGGCAAACTTGTTGGGAGGGCATGACTGTGGGTAGGTAGGGTATGACTAAGTTTTCATGATTATAGACCCTTATTTCCATTGTTTACATGTGATAATACTTTTACACATTCCACGATAGCCTCCAAAATCCTTTTTAACCAATATTCCATGCTTGGGGTTAATGATATCTTGTTCTAGGTATCTCATCTTTCCAAACCCTGTCTTTGTGACTGTTTGACTGAGATAGTCACTTAACTAAATATAAGTGGTGGTTTGGGCCGGATTTTTTTACTTTTTAAAATTATTATTAACCCTATCTATGTCACAAGACATATATCTACCATCACCTTTCTTATAAACCCTTTTAACCATCTTAAACTCTTACTTGGACTATCAACTACTTGTGCTCTGCCTGGTGTACAGACTAAGACACTCATCATCTCTATTGTAGGCTTCTATGGAGGATGTTAAGATATAAAAAGGTGTTTAATGCATCCTATTATATTCATAATATAATACATCATCATATTATCCCACTTCATGCTTTGCTTAGAGCTCAAAAGACCTGATTTTACCTTGACTATTACCAATCCCTTATGACTGTGTTTTGCATATTTTAGGCCTTGGTTGTAGCTTGTAAACATGATTTTTTTGGCCTAAAAGTGTGTATCATCTCTTTTTGATATCCATAATATCATTTCACAGCACTTAACCTCATCACATGTTCTTTTTGGGCTAAAAAAGACTCACTTCATCTTGACTACTACCAAACTCAAGGTCTTGGTTGTAGGTGCATGCTCTTAGGCCTGTAGGTTACTTTGGAGGTGAGTTTAGATCATGATAATACTATTTGAGACATAAAAATAATTTATTTGGTTTAATGGAATTTATAACTATACCATAGTATCATATTGGGGGTCTTTAGTAGCATCCCTTTATGGTAAAACCTTGAAACACTATCCATACAATCTCTCTGCCCTATGAACGAATAGGGGACAGGCCTATAGGGTCATTTCACATAACCATCTCTCTTCTCATGTAATGAGAGATGTTATTTTCTTGTTAAAACCATTGGAGTTGTTTCCTAACTGTATACATTTATTATAACTTCCTAAATGCATTATAGGGTAAAAAACCCTTGGAAAAACCGTAGACATCACTTACATCTTTTAGTGGTTTTTGGTCATTTTGGATTGTGTCACAACTCAACTTCTACTCTTCCATTTTCCCTCCAACTTGGCATCTTTTCTCTTGGTGGATATGGATATAAGACCCAACAAAAAAAATACATTGGGACATCTCTTTTCATGAGATATATTACCTCAAAAAAACCCTTGGACCTCTATTTGCAACCTTTAGGGACTAAAGACCCAAAAATATAGTTAACTCATTTTCATGATTTGACACTTTATGATCCTTCTTATCAAGTACAGACCTTTCCCAAAGTGTATTCCAAGTAAATTTTAAGTATTGAGATCATGTGAAGGATGTTTCATGGCCATGATGACATCAACATGCTCTTGTAGATGATGGTTTGGGCTGGTGGACTGAGACAATCTCTTCAAGAAAGCAAGAAACATGAAAATAAGGCCTTTAAAACATCACCAAAAAATTTAAAAGCCTTATATCATCAAAAAAACCAAGAGTATCATCAAAAAATAAATAAAACACCTTTCCTAATATGGAAAAACCACTTGAAAATCAACTAAAATGACTATCCATGTAAACTAGCTATTTTACAAGCTTGGAAGAGGCTATCTTACCAAATTAAACTCTCCAAAGAAATAATAAACATGTTAATGACTTGAAAACCATGTGGAGACACCTCAAACATAAGAAAACATCAATATAAAAGGATATATTTTGGGACAAGCTTAAAATTTGAACCCCTTATGGATGAAAGTCCATAAAAAACTACCTGGGATCAAACTAATGGTTCATAAAGAATAATACACCAAAATTCAAGTTATTTATATGGATTTTAAGAGTACTTAGGGAAATATCCAACCCTAGAATCAATCGATCCAACTCAAACTATAAGGCCCAGAATGAACATTTAAATTTGAGCCTTCTTTGCATGTCATGGAGAGAGAATGAGAAAATGAGTTTTAGAAGCCAATTTTATGAAATTTATTAAATAAAAAAGTAGAGATGACCTGTGAAAAGGTGAAGAGTAACACCATAATGTTTTCTAAATGGTACACTTCCCAAAGAATAATACAAGTGTCTTTTCTTCATTCTTTAGTCAAGAAAACTATCATTTTCTGAACAACTTGCCATTTTTTCAGTTATGTCACCTTCTAAAAGACTTATAAGGACATATGGGGGATGACATATGTATTTTTAACATTTACAAATCCCAATAAACCTATATAAATCATTGAATGCACCTAAAATGACCTCTAAATGACCCAACAATGATAAATAGACTTAGGTGACTAATAACCAAAGGTATTATAACATGAAATGGAATTAATTGACCATTTAAACACCTTATAACATCTATTTAAACCCCCTATAAACCCAAAAAATCAATTTTTTGGCTATAGGTGCACTAGTTTGACTAGAAAGTGAAACTTGGTCAATAATTTGGTGACTCATGGGGGTAGTATGTTTGCTATACTAATGAGACCATTAGCCTTATTATTCCATTGGGCTTATGGAGTTATAATATGGTTTGGAAATATTAGGATCATGCCTTCAAGAGACCAACTAGACCAAGATTACCTCAACACAAAAAGAAAAGACACACACAAGACACAACAACCAACAAGACAAAGACACACCTATGCTAATAATCACTTAGGGAAACACACACAACAAAAAGGAAACAAATATGTACAGTAGAATTTCTCATATCTCACTTTCTAGATCAAAAGGGAAGTATCTTAGGTCTCCTTCCTTACAAGATGAGTGAGGATGCCAATATTGCTTCTTTTTTAATGGGATAACGGATGACTCTTGCTTTATTTTTGTTCTTTGTCTTTGCACATCATCTAATGGTGTCATTTCCCATATATTTTTAGAATAAATAAGGTCCTCTTGAACCTTCAATCAAGTCTCATACTATTGTCTACCTAGTTCTTCATGACAATTTGAAATACTTAGGCATGGGACAACTTGTTGTGAATTAATTTCTCTTTGAAGGATTCCATCATCCTTCTCAATGGTCACAATGTCTTTAGATTCTTCAAATAAGGTCATATCATAACCATGTGGAAGTGTTTCTTTTTCATTCTCTTCTTGGGATTTGGTGAAGGTAGCTTCATGAATGGATGTAAAAATAACCTCAAGATCCCCTTCAAAGGGTTCAAAATCATCATAAATGGTTCCATCATAAGCAAGACCTTCTTGGAAGTGATGTTCCTCAACATTTTCTTTCTCTCCTTCATCTTGATCTTATTCAAATTAGAGGTTAGTCCTCTTACCATCCTCATATTATTGAAACATTTTCAAGTATATTTGTCACATGTTCTCTTTTTGATTCACATGCTCTTGCTTATCATGGCTTGGGACGAGTTTCATAGTGCTTGTAGGTTTTTTTAATCCTTCAACTTCCTTACATATGTCTTCAAACATATACCATAAGTCCTCCCTAGCTAACTAGTTTGAGTCATGGAATGGAAAGGCAAGAGAGACTTCTTATTCTTCCGCCATTGGATGTAAAAGGAGCTCTTCTACCAACTCTCCCACAACTTTTCCTTTGTCATTTCAAGTAGATATATGCATATTATAAGTCAACACCTCTTCATCCTCTATCCAATCTAAAATTTGATTTCAATCCTCATTCTTAATGACACTAACCCTAAACACTTCAAAAATGGGGAGTTTGGCCAATGAGGTTTCCCAAGTAGCAAGAAAACTCTCCACATTAAGAAGGCAAACTTGATTATTTGGAAGGGTTGAAAGAATGGATTCAATGCCCTATTAAGTAAGGGTGGGAGGGTAAGGAATGGATTCAAATGTCTCTTTCCTTACATCTCCATGAGACCTATTCTTTCCTTCATGAGATGCCATTACCATTTATGGAAGGTGGGTTCAAGGGTAGCTTTATGAGATTGGGAGGCTGATGAAGGAGTGGAAGATATGTCTAGGAAGCTTAGAGTCTCTTTAGGTTTGATATTTTATTGGTAAATGAAGGAGTAGGATTAGAGGGTTTATCTTCCATTTCCATGATGGATTTCCTCAAAATTTGACTAGCCAATTCCAACTCCTTTTCAAGATGAGTTTCAAAATTCAATCTCTTCCTTTTACAATCTTCCTCCAACAAGTGAGATTGATCAACCATGATGTTTTCCTTCATTGGGATATTTTCTTGGATGGGTTTTCAAGAAGGAAAACTTGGGGAAGTATATGAGGGGTTTGGATTATTAGGGAAGATGGTTGGACTATAATTTTTAAGAGGCAAGGATGACACACTTGAAGGTGGATGTGGGGAACTTTGAGGTTGACAAGGTGAAATTTGTTCATAAACTCTCAATCTATGCTCTATATTGAATATTAAACCACACACATCAAGAATTTCATAGGTAAGGTTTGGCCAATTATCCCTCTCTATAATTGTCCACTCGTTGATTTGTTCCAAGGCATTCCTCATACTCTCAATACACACACTAGGTATAATTTCACCACAACCATATCTAGTTTCAAGATCTAGCACATAATCTTGGTAACTACAGAGAGTTATCTTGAAATTTGAAATGGAAGGGATTGGAGTAGAAATAAAAATTTGATGGGTCTAACCATTGGTAGCATATGCTTGATGAGGATCATGATAAGGTTGGACAAGAACTTGTTTATAGCCAAGAGGAAAAGGCAAGGCTGGACATAACTCTTCAAATTGGGTTAAAACAAGCTCAAACTCACCAATCTCCATGAGTGACTTCACAAAAGAGTATTGAAAAATAAAACAAATTCAATTGACATACCTAGACTGCTCAACCAATAGATGTGTAAGTGGAGTCCCCATTTATGTTTGTTTAAATTAACTCAAAAGGTTGATGTCTTGAAGAGGACACAAAAAATCTTCAAGGAATGGACTCAAGAGTCCCATTTAGCATGAAAGAACTATTGTCTCCAAATATATCACCTTAGAAGAGGATGTTCAGGCCTCTTCAATATTTGGGCAGCATGGGAATACCTTCAAGTGTGTGGGGCACATATGATAGAGGTATACCTCTAGTATTATGAGGGATAGCTCCCTAGATATAACTTCATGCACTTATGCTCCTAAGACTACCTATCATGGGTTAAAATGGAGAGAGACATGCATAAAACAAACCTAATCTAAGAGGTGATACATAAAGGATTTGGTTCCACAAACCTAATCTAAGGGGTGTGCTAGAACTATTGTCTCTAAATATATCACCCTAGAAGAGGATGTTAAGGCCTCTTCAATATTTGGGCAACATGGGAATACCTCAAGGTGTGTGGGGCACCTATGGTGGAGGTATACCTCTAGTATTATGAGGACTAGCTCTCTACATATGACTTGATGTGCTTATGCTCCTAAGACTACCTATCATGGGTTAAAAGGAAGAGAGAGATGCAAAAAGAAAACCTAATCTAAGAGGTGATACACCAATTATTTAGTTCCACACACACTTTCAATTTGCCTAATAGACTAAGATAGTCAAACTAGCCTCAACACCATTGATGAAGCTCTTAGCTTTAGTGTTTCTCATGAAGGTAAAGAGTCACTCAACAAATGAAGTCAAGTGAAAATAAGGTCACAAGTGACACTAATAAACTCATACACACTTCAATATCCTATTTTAATAGCATACACTTCATGAAACTTGATAAAGGAATCCATTCTGCAACACCATATTCAAGGATTTTATGAAAGCAAGATGAACCTAATCTATACTTGACATTCAAAGAGATCACTTCAACACAACTTACAAATGGACTTTGAGTAAAACCAACCTAATTCTCATTAATATAAGTGCAAATAAATGTAAAATTTTGGTAGGGCTTCACCATACCAAAAGTTGGAATCCATTGCAAAGCCAAAATGGCTTTCATTTATAGAACTTGGAGGAAGAGAGAGAGAGAGGAATTTGAAGAGGCACAAGCACATGTTTCACCAGGTTAAATAAGTTAATAATAAATGTATATGAGAGATGGGGTGAGCTATTCCATGTCATAAAATTATAGTTTTCCAAAGCAAGTCATAAGATAGTGAAAAGTGTCACAAGACCTGCAAACTTGGCATAAGAAATTGCCTATATGATTTTCCTTCTAAAAATTACCTTATCCCTACATATGGATATGTATGATGATGAATTTTATCAATAGGGGTTATAAATAAGTCCCCAAGTGCATTACATTTACCTCTAACCATCCCAATTTTCTTGGGCATGCAAAATCATGCTTAGCAATTTTAAAAGGGGCTCTCCACATGCACCTCCTCCACTTGTATTGGAAAAGTATTCATAACTAAAATTTTATCCATACAAGAGGTTTTATGACACTTCATATTCTCATATCCACCCAAAACACCTTAAAAGACTTTCCAATTTGAGTTTCCACTCTTTCCCCTATGTGATTACATTTCCCACTCTTGACTGGTTGTAGTGAAGGGCATAGTATGGATAATTATGAGTGTTTAAAATATATTAATATGGTATTTTGAGTTTTTTCAAGTCCCAAGATACCCTACCAAGTGATTGGAATCCTTTGGTCATCCCCAAAACCTGAAAAAAATAAGAAATTTTCAAAAAAATAGGTTCCCTACTCCATCCACATAGATTCCATACAATCAGGTCACATGGATGTTATACTCATGAATTAATATAAAAATTCTATTTTACCCTCAAGGTCAAATTCATTCATATGGATACAGTTCTAGCCTTATTTATCCAAGCAGTTTTGTGAGAAGGGTTTGCAAGTGTTTCAAGGTCATTTTTGGTCTTAACATTAATAAATAAAGAATCGACATTGGAACTCCTAAAAAATTACACTAAGGGATCCTAAATAACCCTATATAACTTCTCAAAATTCCTTAGGTTCCCATGCAAATCATCAAGGAAGTTCCAAGCGTTTAAAGTTGGCATTCGAGTTCCATTTTATACAATGAGCAAGGTCTGAGAACACTTCAAGCCAAAAATGGATTCTTGATGAATTATCATTTAAAAAAAATAAAAAAACACCTTATTACTCCCTATCAACCTGTTTAAATCATTTATATATCTTATCAAGAGCAAAAAATGAAAACTTACCCTTGTTTGGCCTTAGGCCTAGACCTTACCAATAGGCATGTTTGCCATTTGAGACCCAACTTCTTGTTACAATGGCTTAATTTGATATATTATAGATAAAATACATATAATTTGACCATTAAATCATATTAATATCAATTTTAAGGTATTTAAAATTCCAAAAATGCATATGACCCTTAGTTGGGCTTTTAGGCATAAGGATTCCCACTAGACATGACTACAACCCTTCACGGTTGGAGCAACCTATATGATATAGAACCATATATAAAAAAAATTTAGGTATTTTTAGGTCCCTTATATCTTATAAAATAATAAAATAACTCTTTATAGCCTTATGGTTCAATATTTCATCATTTTTCATTCAATTTGCACCTCTATGTACGTCAAAACAGACCCTGCTCTAAGACAAAAAAATGGATGTTTTCCTTATTATATAATAAAATATGACTATTATAGAATTTTATATAGGTAATAATGTTACTTTTAACCCAATTTAAGATATTAAATCTAATATTTGGTCCTCCAACTCACACTATTTCCAAGGCAAACTTGTTGGGAGGGCATGACTATGGGTAGGTAGGGTATGACTGAGTTTTCATGTTTAGAGACCCTTTATAAATTTTTTTGAATGAGATAATAATTTAAAAATTTAAAATAAATCCTCAACCATCCTTCTTGATCAATATTCCATGCTTGGGGTTAATGCTATCTTGTTCTAGGTCTCTCATCTTTCCAAACCCTGTCCTTGTGACTATTTGACTGAGACAGTCACTTAGCTGACTATACATGGTGGTTTGGTCCTGATTTTTGTGGTTTTTAACCTTATTATTAATCATATATATGTCATAATACAATTATATACCTTAAAATTTCTTATTAACCCTTTTAACCATCTTGAACTCTTTCTTGGATTGTCAACTACTTGTGCACTGCCTAGTGTACAGATTAAGACAATCATGGTCTCTATTGTCGACTTCTAGGGAGGATGTTAAGATATAAAAATGTGTTTAATTACTCCTAATATATTAATCAAATCATAAATCATTATATTATCTCACTTTATTCTTTTCTTAGAGCTCAAAATACTTGACTTTACCTTGATTGTTACCAATCCTTTATGATTATGTTTTGCATGTTTTGGGCCTTAGTTGTAACTTGTCAACATTTGTTTTGGCCTCAATATATGTTTAATATCTTATTTATCTCTATAATATCATGTCACATCACTTAAAATCATCACATGTTCTATTTTGGATCAAAGAGACTCACTTCACCTTGACTGCTACCAAACTCAGGGTCTTGGTTGTAGGTGCATGCTCTTAGGCTTATAGGTTATTTTGGAGGTGAGTTTATATCATGATAAGACTATTTGAGGCTTGTAAAAGTAGTATTTAGTTCAATGAAATTCAAACCTATACCATAGTATCATATTTTGGGTCCTTATTAGCATCCCTTTATGACAAAACCTTTAAATATTGTCCATATAATCTCTCTGCCCTGTGTACAGACAGGGGACAAGCCTATAGGGTCATTTCCTATAACCATCTCTCTTCTCATGGACTGAGTGTTGGTATTTGCTTGTTACAACCATTAGATTTATTTCATCATGATATACATGGAATATAACTTCCTAAATGCATTTTATGGTGAACACCCCTTGGAAAACCTGTAGACATCACTGCCATCTTTAAGTGGTTTTTCATCATTTTGGATGGTGTCACAACTCATCTTCCACTCTTCCATTTATACTCCAACTTGGCATATTTTCTCTTGGTGGGTAGGGATACAAGACCCAACAACAAAAATGAATTGGAAAATCTATTTTCATGAGATATAACACCTCAAAAAACCCCTTAGACCTTTGTTTGCAACCTTTAGGGATTGAGGACCCAAAAATATAGCCAACTCCTTTTGATGCTTTTGCACCTTGTGATCCTTCTTATCAAGTCTAGACCTTTCCAAAAGTACATTCCAAGTAAATTTTAAGGATTGAGATCATGTGAAGTCTGTTTCATGGCCATGATGATGTCAACATGCTCCTTAGATGATGGTTTGGGTTGGTGGACTGAGACAATCTCTTCAAGAAAGCAAGAAACATGATAATAAGGCCTTTTAAACATCACCCAAAAATTTCCACCCATTATAGAATAAAAAACACTAGGAGAGTCATTAAAAAAATAAATAAAACACCTTTCCTAACATGGAGAAACCAACTTCAAATGAGCTCAAGTGACTGTCCATGTAAACTAGCCATTTTACAAGCCTAGAAGAGGCTTTCTTACCAAGTTGAACCCTCCAAAGAAAGAATAATAATGGTAATGACTTTTAAAAAAATTTGAGACACTTAAAACACAATAAAACATTAATAAAAAATGATAAATTCTAGGACAAGCTCAAAATTTGAACCCCTCATGGATGAAAGTCCATAAAAAGCTACTTGGGATCAAACTGATGGATCATGAAGAATAATACACCAAAATGAAAGTTATTTATATGAATGTTAATAGGACTCATATCAATATCCAACCCTAGAATCAATCCTATAACTCAAATAGTAAGACCCATAGTGATCATTTGAATTTGAGCCTTTTTTGCATGTGAAGGGGAGAAAATGAGAAAAAGAATTTCAAAAGCCAATTTTATGATGTTTATTCAATAAAAGCATGGATATGATCTATTATAATGTGAAGAGTCACACCACCACGTTTTCCAAGTGTCACACTTCCCAAAGAACTGTATAAGTGTCTTTTTTTCATTCTTTGGTCAAGAAAACTGCCCTTTTCTAAACAAATTGCCATTTATTCGGTTATGTCAGCCTCATAAAGACTTATAAGGACACATTAGGGATGAAATAAGTATTTTTAACTTTCTAAAATCCCAAAAAACCCATACAAAGTATTAAATGCACCTAAAATGACCTCTAAATGATCTAAAAATGATAAATAGACTTAGGGGACTAATAACCAAAGGTATTATAACATGAAATGGAATTAATTGACCCTTTATACACCTTATAACATCTATTTAAACCCCTTATAGACCCAAAAAATCATGTTTTTGCCTATAGGTGCCCTAGTTTGACTAGAATGTCAAACTTGGTCAACAATTTAGTGACTCATGGGGGTAGTATGCATGCTATACTAACTAGACTAGTAGCCTTATTAGTACATTGTGCTTATGGTGTCATAATATACTTGGAAAACATTAGGATCATACCTTCAAGAGACAAACTAGACCAAGATTACTTTAAGATAAAAGACAAAGACACACACAAGAAATAATAACCAAGAAGACAAAGACACACTTATGCTAATAAGCACTTAGGAAAACAAACACAATAGAAACGAAAAAAATATGTACATTCACCTTGCTCATATCTCCCTTCCTGGATCAAAAGGGAAGTTACTTAGGTCTCCTTCCTCACTAGATGAGTGAGGATGCCAAGATATCTTCTTTTTGGATGGGATAATAGATGACTCTTGCCTTCTTTTTGTTTCTTGTTTTTGTACATCATCTAATTGAGTCATCTCCCATATATTTATAGAATAAATAAGGTCCTCTTGAACCTTGAAGCAAGTCTCATATTTCTATCCTCCTAGTTCTTCATGACAATTTGGCATAGTTAGGCATGTGACAACTTGTTGTTAATCAATTTGTCTTTGAGGGATTTCATCATCCTTCTCAATGGTCACAATGTCTTCAAATTATTCAAATAGGGTCATATCATAACCATGTGGAAGTTTTTCTTTTTCATTCTCTTCTTGGGAGTTGGTGAAGGTAGTTTCATGAATGGATGTAGAAACAAGCTCAAGATCCCATTTAAAGGGTTCAAAATCATCATATATGGTCCCATCATGGGCTGGACCTTCATGGAAGTGATGTTCTTCAACATGTGATTTCTCTCCTTCATCTTGATATTGTTCAAATTTGAGGATAATCCTCTTACCATCCTCATATTCTTGAAACATTTGCATGTAGATTTACCACATGTTATGTTTTTTATTCACATCCTCTTGCTTGTCATGGCTTGGGATGAGTTTCATAGGGCTTGTAGGTTTTTTGAAACCCTTAGCTTCCTTGTATATGTATTCAAACTTATACCATAAGTGCTCCTTATCTAAATTGTCTAAGTCATGGAATGGAAAGGTAAGAGAGACTTCTTCTTCCACCATAGGATGCAAAAGGAACTCTTCTACCAACTCTCCCTCAACTTTTCCTTTGTCATTACAAGCAGATATCTCCGTATTATCAATTAAAATCTCTTCATCCTCTATCCAATGTGAAATTTAGGTTTCATCCTCATTCTTAATGACATTAATCTTTGGCACTTCAAAAATGGGGAATTTGGCCAATGAGGGTTCCCAAGTAGTAAGATAACTCTCCACATTAGGAAGGGAAACTTGATCAGTTAGAGGGGTTGAAAGAATGGATTAAATGGCCTCTTAAGGAGTGGTAGGAGGGTGAAGAATGGATTCAAATGTCTCTTTCCTTACAACATCTCCATGAGACCTATTCTTTCCTTCATGAGCTTCCATTACATCTCTCCATTTACGGAAGGTGGGCTCAAGGGTAGTTTTATGAGATTGGGAGGCTGATGAAGGAGTGAAAGATATGTCTAGGAAACTTGGAGTCTCTTTAGGTTTGATATTTTGATTTGGAAATGAAGGATTAGGATTATAGGGTTTATCTTCCATTTCCATGATGGATTTCCTCAAAATATGACTAGCCAATTCCCACTCCCTTTCAAATGAACTTTAAATTCAATCTCTTCCTTTAAAAATCTTCCTTCAATAAGTGAGCTTGATCAACCATGATGTTTTCCTTCCTTGTGTTGTTTTCTTGGATGGCTTTCCAAGAAGGAAAACTTGGGGAAGTATATGAGGAGTTTGGAGTATTAGGGGACATGGTTGGACTAGAATTTTGAAAAGGCAAGGATGGCACACTTGAAGGTGGATGTGGGGAACTTTGAGGTTGACAAGGTGGAATTTGTTCATAAATTCTCAATCTTTCCTTTAGATTGAATATCAAAACACACACATGAAGAATTTCATAGGTAAGGTTTGGCCAATTATCCCCCTTTATAGGTGTCCACTCCTTTATTTATTCCAAGGCATTCCTCACACTCTCAATACAAACACTAGGTATAATTTCACCACAACCATATCTAGTTTCAAGATCTAGAATATAATCTTGGTAACTATGGAAAGTTATATTGAAATTGGAAATGGAAGGGCTTGGATTAAAACTA
>JARHVA010010854.1:0-121007 GCA_037957365.1 Torreya grandis
CCCAGATTTTAATGATTGTTCTAAAATCTAATTCTATGCTACTTTTTTCCTATTCCAAATCCATAACTACATTAGTATTAGAGTAAGATAATTACATAACTTATTTGGCGCGCTAGCAGCGCACTAGCGCGCACACACACACACACACACACACACACACAACATATAATTACTTTCCATATTTAAAACCATCTCATCATAATAAATTTATTGTATGCTTATATCTAAGTTTAGCATCTAATTGGCTTATTATAGATCTGATTATCACATTTGTGCTATTTCATTTATATATCTCCCTTTAATACAAAATAAAGGGTTAATGATAAGATCACCTTAGATGAAAACATTTTAGTGTTTAAACATTTGATAAAAACCCCATATATAGTGTTATGATTGATAATGGTGCAAGTGAAAATGTTTGCACCATGACATTACTTACACATTTGGGTTATACTCATCATGATTTGTACCCCTCTACAAAATCAGTTTGAGAAATCAATGGGATCTCCAAAAAGGTTATTGGTGATATTGACTTCCCTTTATATGTTAGTCCCACACATGTGGTTATTACCTTTCTAGTTATCCTTTCCATGTGCACCTTTGATATGTTATTGGGAAGACCTTAGATACACAATCTTTGAGTAGTATCATTTACAATGAATGGGTGTGTTAAATACATAATTTGAGTTTATATAATTACATATGAACATCCTCTTGAACAAAAGATACTTATACATAGAAAACTAGCTATTAATCCTACTAGTGCTAAATCATTGTGAATGGGTAAGCAATATGTAATCCACTTTATTAGGTGGTTAGTAATTAAGAGAATTAAAACAAAGACATATAGTGGATTCCATGGAAATTCCAATTTTAATGATGGGTTCTAAGAACCCCTATTTATATTACTCCTACTATTACTTCATGACCAACAATTCCTATCTACATATGTAGAGCACCATTTGATACCACAGTGTCAAATATTACACCTATATGTGTTCCTCAATAATAAAACTAGTGTATTACACTAGATTCACATGGGAAAGATATCTATGATTATCCATTGTATGGAATCATAGGATGATATTTATTCTTGAAAAATTCCAAATAAATACTAAAAAATAAAAGGCATTATAAAAAAAAAATTGCCACCTACATGTTTGTTAGCAAAGGTTCTTGGATCACCAAAACTTGTTAATTACAAGGATAAGAAACTAAAATATTGATAGATAACATATTAAAGGACCTTTTATATACCTATTCAATGTTTATAAATGTAAATCATAGGGTTTTATCATGATTTAAGTTTGTATTATAGAGATTCTTGGTTATAGAAACATAAATAAATAGAAACATAACTCATAATTGACAAATATAGAACATGAAATATTTCATAGTATGACTAAGTAAATTCATAGTTTATGTAATTCATATAATAAACATGGAAACATTTAAGAAAATAAAGGAGGACTTCTTATTATATTGATAAAAATACTTCATTACATAATATCATAGAGATTAACTTACAAAATCTTATAATGCAACTCAATGAACAAGTACTACATTATTCTCATCATAGATAAATTATAATAATAGCAATTATGCCAAAAATCAACCCCTTTCTATATAGATGCATCCATGATATAGCTTGAATATGTTTTAGTTATAACTTCCTATTTAATCTAGTTAGCTAGCTATGCGAGGTCACTTATAGCTTTCTCTATTTGTTACTAATTCAAAATTGGCCAACTACATTTCAATATAACTAACTGTTTAACAAGATTGCATGGATGGAAATAGAAGTTGTTATTATGCAAAAAAATATATAGTTGGGCACACTAAATAGTAATATATTTGAGCATATGACATATACATTCAAATATTTTCCCACTAACACTTTTCCAAACTTAAAATATTGTCTCATCCTAAGATAACATCATAGCAATGTAAAATAATGTGAAAAGATAAGAGGACTCACATGGGTTGAAGATCACTCAGGGTGCCAGTTATCAGTGTTCACCCTATGCATAATACGTAATCACCTTCATGTGATTTTAACTAGTTAGTGCCCTGTGACTCATTATTTACCCATCTAAAAACAAAGATTTCGTAGCAAAATGTCAAAATTATGATACCTATGCATTATTTAGGAAGTGGGAGGGGTCAGGTCCAATTGTCCAGGAACCAAAGAAAAATATGGTGGAGAACCTTACATTATTTTAGTTGGGCCTATAATTTTTCTAGTAGAATGAACTAAGGGGTAATGAACATAGGCATCATCACAGGATCAAAAGCTAACAAGTTAACTTTATAGGCTTTCCAATTGAAAAGAATATTTTGGATGATACAAAGTAATGCTCGTAGGTGACCTTTTGAAAGAAGTGTTGGTGTACGCCTTTTTCCCACTAAGTTTTTCCTACATGGTTGTATTAGCTTGTTTAGGGCTCTGGAGGTCATTTGGGTTACTTGGAAAGATTAGTCCCACATTCATTGGAATGTGTGGTATATTTCTCTCTCCAACATATATATGCATCTCTCTCCCTTTATATTTCTAATGCAATATATTGTGTGAATTATTGGAGCATTCATGTCTTGGTGCAATTTGTTTCTCTTTGATTTCATTCTTGTAGTTGTGTATCTTTTCTCTATATTATCTTGAATAATAGTGTCTTACATTGTATCCTAAATTAGTACATTTATTTGAATAAACATTCTTAGAACTCATTCTGATATGGTATAAGAATAAAACAAGTATATAAGGATTGCCTTTTTTTTTCAAATTTTCATTTCAAATGTTGGGTTTATTTGATTTAAGTGTAGATATCTACAATATAACATTTGCATTCTATTTTATTAACTACATAAGGATATTTATTTTAGATATAATATTTTGAATTCATTATTAATTATACTGTTGAGATATTCAAGCCTCCAAGTGTATTGGTAATTTCATCAACAAGTGAGGATCCTATATTCTTTCACACACTATGCAAGATTATTATATTGTCTACAGATCTATTTTGTTGCCACCATGGAGTCAAAAAAGTTGTAAAAAGTTTATATCTCATTCAGCTACATAGGCATTTGATTTTTTATTTGTAGGTGGTGTCTACTACATGGCTTTTACCATCCTTAAAATCTACATATTAGTGTTGTAATTTGATGTTTTGGTGTGGTGCTGAAAGAGTAGTCTATCTAGATGGATTTAATCTACCTTGGTGTCATCTTTGTTATTGCTATGTTGACCATATCTATAATTAAAATTTACATTGAAAGCAAGAAACCTCTTAGATATATGTTGGAGGAGAGATAAATGGTTTATCTTCATTAGAAGACTTGTGCTAAAGAGATCTGCATTAAAACATCCTTGGCATCAGCTGTGTGGTGCATTAAATATAGAAAGCATTCTCAAATTTATTATGCATTAAAAATTTGGCATCTTAACTAACAAATATAGGATATGAGATATCTATCCTTTGGCATATTAGCTTTGGTGATGCATGAATAACAAAGATCTAGTGATTTCTCTTTTTAGACATCTTTTATTTATCTTGGCATACCTTATAATTTGCATTATAGATTTAACACTTCACCATTAGTGCCTTTTATCCTTGGTGGGATCATGCCCAACCCTAATTTAAACATGTGTGATTTTTTATTATTATGGTTTTTTATATTATGAATTTTCTATAACATCATTCTAGTTTGTTGAAAATCAAGTCATTTGAAACTATTTAAAAGTGAGAAATTTTGAGTCTTTAAAAACTTGTATATCTAGCTTATGAAGATGAAGTTGAGGCTTGGATTGGTAGGAAATTGAATCCCCCTCAAAAGACCAAACCAATTTATTATAGACTCTATGCTGGTTCTAAGGAGTGGTTGGAAGGCATATTTTACCTCACCCAAGGGTACTTATTTTAAGTTTCAAGTGAAAGTTTTAAGTCAATAAACCTATTTACAATAAATTATATTGTTAATATGTTACAAATGGTAACTCAAAATTGAGTATCATATTTTGTAAAAGTATTTATTTTATTATTTCACATGCATTGAGACAATTTCCCTCATAAAATTCAAAAATTTGAGAGGGGGGGGAGGTGTGGGGTGTGGGGTGGGTGGGTGATGGAGGGGGGCTACCTAACATAGTTTCAAGGGGGTTGTATTTTGGTTATGATTCTATTTTACAATTCTATCTTTGTTTGCACATTTGCTTTCTGTAACAAAAATAACAACAAACACATTAATATTAAATTTATAATGGATCTTAGCATTTTTAATGCACTCATACCCTTCAACTACCAAGAATGGAAAAGTAAGATTACAATGGTTCTTAGAAGTAAAGGTTTGTTTCACATAATTATGGGTGTATAAGTTGAGCCCACAGCTAAAGTAGATAAGATAAAATGGTTTAATAAATGTGATGAAGATTTTTGGCTATAATTTATTAAAGTGTCATTAGAAATCCTTTTTCACATAAAGTCAGTCAAATCTCCTAAATAAGTATGGGACGCCCTAGCTAGATTGTTTATGAAAATCGACACCATGAGGGGTCATGAACTTAAGATTGAGATAATTAGATTGATCCCAAGAAACTTTGACACATCGAAAGAATTGTTCACCAATATTAATTCACTTATATTATAGTTACAAGATTGTATAACTAAGAATAAATATGAGTAGTTAGTTCTTTTTATGCTTGTAAAACTAGGACCTAATTACTATGTATTTGTTTCTAAATTTTATGCGACCAAAAGAGCCATAGGAGCCAACTAGAAAATTCCATCCTTATATGAATTCATTAAAAATTTAACTAAGGAATAGTATAAATTCATCTAGATGAGAACCCTTAAGTCTTCTAAACCTTCAACTCTCATTATCAATAATGAGAAATAGAAATCCTCTAGCAACAAAGATAAGAAACAAAAGAATAAGGATCCTAAGAAGATGAAAGAACCAAAAAACACTACAAAAACTAGCACTGAAACCTCTTCCTCTAAAGGGAAACCTAAGAGAGAAAAGGTTAAGTGTTCCTATTGCAAGAAGAATGGGCATGATGAGAACAAGTATATAAATAAATAAATAGAGCACCTTACACATTTATTAGAGAAAAATAATATAAGAGTCCCTGAGTCTATCAAATAATCATCATTAGCCAAAGAATCTTCTAAGGTAAAGGAAAAAGGGAAGGATAAACCTAAAGGAAAAGTTTTAGTTATAGTGGCTTCCACATCTACTTCATCTTGGGTTATCAAATCTAATGATTCACACCATATGATTTCATCATAGGTTGAGTTTCTTGACTTAGATCCCTATAACATGTCCTTCATCACTTTGGGTGATGACACTCCAATATAAGTTACAGGAAGAGGGATTGTTGAAGTTAAAAGTGGAATTTTCACAAATTTAATAAGTATACCATCACTATCAACTAATCTTATTTTAGTGTATCAGGTTACCCACATAGGGCAGGTCATGCAAGTTAAGTTCACACCAAATTCAATTGAGATTAGAGAGATACATCATGACTCTATATTTACATTAGGGAGGGATAATCACCATTATAGGCTATACACCTTATCTCATTTTTCTCTAGATGTTCCTCCTACCACAATTATTACCCATTTAGATGGATTTAGTATGTTATGGCATGAATGGTTTGACCGTCTTAACTACTTCTATCTTGAGTAGTTGAGTTACTAAGATATGGTTATAGGATTTACTAGAGTTAAATTCTTTAAGGGAATTTGTGATGGTTGTGCACTTGGAAAACATACCAAAGATAAATTTGACAATGGTAAATCTAGGAGAGCTTTGGTACCTCTTGAGTTGATTCACAGTGATGTCATGGGGTAATTTCCCCATCGTTATTTTACCAGGGCTAAATACATGCTCACCTTCATTAATGACTTTTATAAATATACATGGGTATAATTTATTAGACACAAGTCTTAAGTTTTTTATAATTTTTGAGACTTCAAGGCTCTAGATGAGAAGAAATATGGAGAGTGCATTACAATCCTTCAAATAGACAATGGGATGAGTACATCAACCATAGATTTGATTAGTTTTATACCATTGAGGGGATTGATCTTCAACAAATAGTACCATACACTCCTCAATATAATGTTATAGTAGAATGGAAGAATTGGTCCTTAAAGGAGATGGCCAACTGTACAATTCACTCTAGATCATTAGTGCCATAGTTATGGGTAGAAGCCATCAATTATGCATGTTACATTAAGAATTAAGTTCCTCATAAATATTTAAAGGGAATTACTCTTTATGAAGCTTGACATAATAGGAGTTTTTAAGTAAAACGTTTTAGGGTCTTTGGATCACTGATGATGGTGCACATTTCCAAAAAGAAATGGAAGGCTAAGAAGATTTAATCCAAATCTTGAGGGTGAAGGGTTATAGACTTATTCATCCTATGACTCATCAACTTTTAATCGAGAGGTGTGTTAGGTTTTAAAATATTATCTCTAATTCTTTACTTGAAACTTCTCCCTCTACATCATTTTCACTCAATTTTTATGAGTGATTCAATAATTTAGATCATTCATACTAGGTTCTTAATGTAGAGGTCATTTCTTCTTATTTTAGTTCTAATAGTGAGTAGAGTGATGGGGAGTCATCCTCATCCACTTTTAGACATGCATTAGGATATGAGGATTCAACACCTAACTCACCCATTTTAGGCCCTCTTTAGGCTAGGTAGACACTTAAGAGTGAAGACACTTGGGAAGGGGATCCAGATGATGAAAAACATACTTGGGAAGAATTTCAGAGTGAACCACATGTCTTTTTTTATTTCATAATAGATTCATAGACTTTTAGAGAGGCTTTAGACATACCTAAGTGGGATAGAACCATGGATGATGAATATGATTCCTTGATTAGTAGTCACACTTGGGATTTGAATTCTCTTCCTAAGGGGAGGAATATGGTTTGATGTCATTAGATGTATTAGACCAAGTATGTTGCATATGGGTCTATTGATAATTATAAGGCTATATTGGTAGCCAAGGGATTTTCATAAGTAGCTAGCATCAACTACTCAAAGACCTTTTCAACCCTAAGATAACTTCAATCAAAACCACACTTGTTGTAGCTATAACACATGGATGCAGTGTACATCAAATGAATGTGAAGAGTGCATTTATTCATGAAGACCTTGAGGAGGAGATATAAATGGAGTAACTACCTAGTTTTTTTAGGGATTATTTTTTAGTGTGTAGACTTAAAAAATCCATTTATGGCCTCAAATAAACCCCTTAATCCTAGTATTCCAAAATGGATTCCTTTCTTCTTACTTCAGGTTTCAATAAATACCACTCAAACCCTAATGTGTACTTTTTATAGCAAGATGATATATTATTGATACTAGTTTTGTATGTTGATGACCTTTTGATCACATCAAGTTCTTTGAATATCTCACTAGTGAAAAAAATTCTTCAGGATAGATTGATCATGACTGACTTGGGTCTACTACACTACTTCTTTAGCATTGAGATATCTCAGATAGATTTAATAATTTCACTTAAGCATCCCAAATACTCTCTTGATCTTTTGGTATGGTTTCATATGGCTGGCTATAAGCAATATTTGAATCCATTCTTATTAGGATTTAAGCTTGAGGAAAATTATTCCACTGCATTAGTCAAT
Organism: Torreya grandis; assembly: GCA_037957365.1. Classification (NCBI taxonomy): domain Eukaryota; kingdom Viridiplantae; phylum Streptophyta; class Pinopsida; order Cupressales; family Taxaceae; genus Torreya; species Torreya grandis. The sequence goes on from JARHVA010010854.1 coordinate 7,666, forward strand.
GTCACCTTGTATCGATAACTTGTTGGTAGCCTTATTTACTTGACTCACACTAGACCCAAAATCTTTTATACTATAGGCATTTTTTTTTATATTCATATAAGAACCATATAAGATTCAATGGAAAGCAGGTAAGAGGATCTTGTACTAAATTTAGGGTCTACATAGGTATGGGATATGTCTCAGATTTTGACGTGGTCAGCTACATAGATTAAGATTGGGCTAGTGACACTAAGAGTCATAAGTCCACTTCAGGTTATAGTTTCTCATTAGGTTCTAGCCCCATGAATTGGTTGATAAAGAAGGAGAATTATATTTCTCTATCTTCCATGGAGGTAAAGTATAGGGGAGTTGTTAACATAGTTACTGAGGTTATTTGGCTTCAAGGGATTCTTTATAAGTTTGGTATCTAGATCAAGAAGCCTACAATCATATTTTGTGACAACCAAAGCACCATTTAGATTACAAGGAATCTGATCATTCATTAGAGGACCAAACACATCAAGATTCACATGTATTTCATTCAAAATCTAATTCATGACCAGGTTATTAACTTAATATTTTTCCAATATTCAGAGTAGGTTATTGATATATTTAAAAAAACTTTATTGAGAGCAAGTTAATTCATCTACGAGCTCATCTTGGGGTGAGGTCTAATTCAGAAACTTTATCATCTTTAGGAGGGGCCTTCTAGCCTCTTCACTTCTTTTCTCTTCTCTATGTATGAGGGATTACATTGTACATGGGTACCTTATCAGGCCTTATTACTAGGACCCATTTTTATATCATTTCCCACCTAAGCTTTGCTTATGGGGGGGGGGGGGTGTTGGTGTAGGTATTTTTCCTATTGGGGTTTTCCTACATGGTTTAATTATCTTGCTAAGGGCTCTAGAGTTCATTTGGGTTACTTGGGAAGATTAGCCCCACATTCACTAGAATGTGTGATATCTTTCTCTCTCCAACCTATATATGCAACTCTTTCCATTTATATTTCTAATACAATATATTATGTGTATTTTTTGATTATTCATGTCTTAGTGTAATTTTTTTCTCTTTGATTTCATTTTTACAACTATGTGTGTTTGCTCTATATGTTCTTGAACAATATGTGTCTTACATTATATATTGAATCAGTGCATTCATTTAGATCAGCATTCCTATTACTCATTATAATAATAATTAGAGATTGAGAGGTATTCATCCATAGTTTTGGGAAAAGTAGTGTAATTATCAAGAGTCCACTAAGCAATATCTTGATGAAGGGATGTGAACTTCTCAGCATACCTCTATGCTTGAATACCAATGAAAGTCTTGTATTGTTTGTGTATTTACCACTATTATAAATTCACCAAAATGGTGTATTTGGTAAAATAAGTGGATTTAAATGTGATATCTAGGTCATCTACAAAAGTGGTTGGGTTGAAGATAGTTTCTTTGGACCTGGCAGCTTCTACGAACACTGACTGTATGCTATCCTAGAAGCTATAAAGATATTGTTTCTAGTCTAGTAAGAACTAGGATACTTGTATAGCCTATAAATATGAATCATGGATAGACTTATGATATTCATATAATAATTAAAAAATTATTTTAGTATCATCTTTAATTCCCAAACCTTGGGTACACAAACTCTGCACCTATTTAATGTGTTACCAGTCTTGGTTCAATTATATAAGGAGTAATGAGAGTTTATGCATAGAAGATAAAATATTCACATCCAAGACATGTTACACCAAATTGGGGTAGGTGTATTCAATGATTTGATAAGACTAGTATAGGTCATCTCATAGCCATATGTTATTTGATGTCAGCTTGGTAATGCAGTTCTATGATGACATGACTTTATATGTGATGCTTTCCTAAAAGGTAACTACACCTTATAGCCACATGATTAATGGTAATTAGAAAACATATAATTATTATTATATTATGGGTGTATGAATATCTAGAGTAGAGATGTATGCCATTGAAAGTGCCTACTATAAGGTTCAATTTGAAAGGAAAATGTTATGTGGTAGGAGGAGGTCGGTAGAAGGTCTCATGACCAAAGACTTTGAGTGGGGATGGCACCACATATATATGATTAAATTAGGCCTATTAAATCTTGGGGGGTTTATTATTGAGTGGGTTATCCAATTATTTTTCTATGAGATTCACTGGGTTATACTACATTTTTGTGTCTCCTATCATTTGTAGTTTCACATCCAGCTATGGTTTCTCAGTAACCTCATTGACTTTCTTTGCTTCTTCCTCTTGTTGTTTCTTCAAACCATCCTTAATGTCTCTATGACATTGAGTAACAACATTCACCTTATTATTTTTAACCTCTATTTCTACCTCCACTTTATCTTGATTCTATAGTTCCATTTCATATTTAGCCCTATCTTAGGTAGCCATCACATTATTAGATTTAAATATCCTTTATTCTCATAGTTCCTCCTACCTACATTTTTAATCCTAAATTTTGGATGCTTACTCTTGGGATTTAGCTTATGAAACTTGAGGCTATACCTATTGGTCCTAGATTACATGTTGTGATTATGCTTCCTTTTTTATTCACATCTATTTTGGATTTGTATTTTTCTTTCTGGTGTATCTTGTATTTTGTAGCTCATTATGCTTCATCATGGGATATCTTTACTCCTCAAAAATGTGTTAGGAAGATTATAATTCCTTAGGATTAGGATAAGGATCCTCAAAATTGGATGGGGTGGATCTAAGTGTCTATGTTATAACCACTAGCTTAGAAACCTATGACTTCTTAATGAGATGCTTCTTCAATTTTAAAAAAGATGTTGTTAGCTGGTGCTACACTATGGACTATAGTTGAATTGGGTCAATATCATACATAGGAATTTTTTTTCCAATAAATGTCTCAAGGTTTTTATAGAGGTCACATTGTGTACTTCCTATGAGTGATGGTTTTTAAAAGACTATCAACCAAAGGATCAAAAGTGTTAAGGTGTATAGGAGATAGAGGTCATGGGCCTATAGCTAGGGTTTCTCAAATATTATGTATATTTTTTTCTACAACCATGTCCATGATGATGGAATATGGTCAAGTGGTCAATCCTACCCACAATTTTGATAAAACCTTATTCTACACTTGCATGATATGTATGAATTTCCAAAATAAGTACACCTTTTCTTATTATTCTTCATACAAGTCTCCATCCATATCATCAAACATGATTTGATACACTTGTTTCTCATCCATGACCAATTTTGGAATATCATAGTTAGATGAAATTCATGAAACACCCTAACCATATAACCATGTATCATGGATGAGATGGGGATTGTTGGATTTTAGGTACATTTTGTTTTCCAATATCTTTGGATTATGCAATAAAGGTATAAGGAAGTATAATCAAAGATCCCAAAGTTATCACTTATGTGGAAACCATAACATTCTTATTTGTGATCTCTTGTTGTGCAATCTACATATCAATGAATAAAGGAAGTAGTGCACCTAAGACTATGGGTTATTTATATATGCAAATGGAAATACCCTTAGGTAGCTTTGGATAACAACATGTTATCCTAAGTACTACATCACATCAAGAGGAATGCACATGTTTGTCATAATGAGTTAAATCAGTTCTTCCCACCAAAATTTTAATTTCACCTAATGAGTGATATACACACATTCTCTTGTCCATACCAGGTTGGTAAATTATTCATTGCGATAGTAATTTACATCTGGGTATATCTTAAGTTCAAGATAATTCCATTGTTTAAATACTAAGACCAAGACCAAAAACTAATACTAAAAATTAAGGTTCATGGATTGATTTTTTTTAAATGTTTGTGGTTAGTATAGACTCTGAACATTTTGGCTAACTGAATTCTTCATGAAGGTGGAACATGTGGTACACAATGTAAATTTCCCTCTTGGTTACTTGTTTTACATTTTTAGTGGTATTAAAATACCATTTGGTGATGTATTTGGCTAATATATGCATTGGTTCATCTACAATTTTTGAAATCTCAATCCCTTTGGAGATCCTTGCATAAGCATGATGCACTTATTGTAAAATAGTTGGCACCTTGGACTTGTATGCTTCTACAGATTTCCCTCTCACTAGTAGGTTAGTCACACATACCATTAAAACCATATTGATGTGTATTGTAACCTCCTTAGAAAGATAAATCTTCCCATCATTGTAATGACTAAGTAAATTCTTCATGATTTTACCCAAATCACTAAATGTAGGCAACTGAATTAGTCTCTCCACATCAATGTTTCAAAAAGGATTTAACTACACCAATGCCATGGGTTGTGTGCATTGGACTGCTTGAGTTAAAAATAGTCATTTTTCATCCACTCAAATTAATTTTAATGATTTAGGTTCTCAAAATTGGGTTTGACATAATGTCAATCTATTGCCCATATCTTCTTTCTATGAACCATTTAATGGCATGATCAAGTGAGATACATCAATGGTTTGCATTATGTATATTGCTATATTAGATTGGTTAGAAAATTTAGTTCAGTTCTTGGCTCTTTGTCTGATGTACATGTTCTTGAATAAATATTGAGCTCAATTTAAAACTTAGTGAAATTATGATGGAAAGGAACAAGTCATCTTAATTTTATAACTTTTGGTGCAGGAGTTACAGATCACATCACTTTAAATATGCCTTGATGCCATTCAAACTCCACTCATGTGATTTAAATAGGCACAATATTATTGAGTGACATTATCATCAATTTACTTAGCTAGCATCTATTTTGGTAATTGGAAATGATCCTGATTTGATGTGGCTTATGACTAATTTGATATCATTTGCTGATATTCCTTGATTAGACATTAAGCTTCAATCTCCTTGACAAGACCTTAACTATTGATCACCTACCTTAACATTAAGGATCATAAATAACCATTATTAATAATTATCATACTCTAATATGATTACACCTATCATTTACTGGACTTAATTATTGCTTCCCACCATTTCTTTATTGATATATAAATCCTATCTATGACATTTATTGACACACATAATCTACTAAAAAAATCAAATAACTCAAAACAAAAAATAGTCGAAAGGTAAATCCTAATCTAATGTGGTGTAATATGGTACTTTTTATTGTTTTGGTCTAATTTTTACTACCTATAGACTTTATGTTTACAACCATTAACTCAACCTAATAAGATGGTACCTTGTAAATCACGTAGAACTACTATACTTGGCTATGATATCTCATGGATGACATAAGGACCCTTCCACCTGATGTTTAATTTTCTAGGAAAAGTCTTGAATCTATTATCATATAAGAGAATTGGTTTGTTTAACTTGAATTCTTTTATTCATAAATTTCTATCATGCCAAGCCTTTTGTCTATGCTTTTGAATTTCCTATGTTCATATAGTTGTGTCTATTTTCATCCATGTGATTAAGGTCCATCAACCTGTGTGTGGGGATTCTTCATCTTCCATATGCATAATCTAAATAATTCATAGACTACGCATAATGTATTCAAGGGGCATCATAGCTTCTAACCCATACACTAACTAGAACATGTGAGGCCCATTGTATATTTGTAATGTGTGTGGTAAGTCCATAACACTACAAAAAGTATATCTTCCCAGTTATCTTTCTGAACATCATATATTTTGTTTAACATCTTGTATATTAACTTGTTCATAGTTTTTACCTAATTATTTAGTTGTATATGATATGTTGTGCTCTTATCATGTGAAATCAAAAACTCATCTATCAAAGTTTTAACTATTTTGTTCAAAAAATGAGTGCCTCAATCACTTAATAGTTTGATTTGGGTAGCCAAAATTTTATAGTATCATTGGCTTCATATCTTAGTGTCATAATATATTTAACCCATTTTTTAAAGTAGTCTATTTTAGTGATAATATACCTAGCTTTGGTGTTTTTTTCTTGGTGGGTTGATGGGGCCTACAAAATCAATGCCCCATTGCTCAAATGGTTATTGTGTAAACATTATTCATAAGGGCATTTCATCCCTCTAATTTAGTTTTCCCATTCTTTGATATATGTCACACTATTGTACAACTCACTATGCATATTGAAACTGATAAGGCCATAATAATCCACTCTAAAACACATTTCTCATCGTGGCATCCCTTGTGAAGTGGCCTCCCTAACCCTTGATGTACCTCCTGAAGGATCTATGGTCTCTCATATTCTAACATAGTTTTGTGTAGGACCTCATATTTCCCTAAATAATACAAAAATCCATAAATTATAATATAAGGAAGTGATTTCATGATCAACTATTTATTCTCCCTCTCTGTATAATATTCATGAAAGGTCCCTTGTTCCAAAAATTGTGCGATATCTTGTAATTATTCTAGTATCATAGTAACCTAAAATAGATGGCTATCAAGTGACTCATCAGGGATTTATTTAGGTTATTCACCATTGGCCAGCCTACTCAGGTGGTTTGGGCCTACATTTTCATGCCCTAGCTTTACATTAATGTGAAATTGAAAATCTTGAAATAACATCAACCATCTAGAAATGCATCCTCTAAGTAGGGGATTATTGACCAGGTATCATAGAGTCTAGTGATCTATAAAGAGATCAAATGGTGTCACTAAGAGATAATGTCAAAAAAAAATTAGTATGAATATGATGGCCAATGCTTCCCACTCAATTGTTATGTAATTCTTTTCAATAGCAAACAACTTTTTGCTTGTAAAATGGATGGGATGATCCAATCTTCCCTTTCCCATCTATGTGAGAATTACTCCCAATGTGATTCCTAAAGCATCTACATGGAAATTAAATGGTTTATTCTAGTCAGGAAATATTAAAATTAGCATAGTGACCAATATGTGCTTGAGGTCTATGAATGCTATCTAGCATTTGAGAGTCCACAAAAAGTATACTCCCTTCCATAATAACTTCTTTAATAGCACTAAGATTACAACATATCCTTTGATAAATTTTCAATAGTACCTTGTAAGCCCTAAAATGGCTCACATTTTATAAAAATTAGTTGGTGTTGGCATACAAATTATCACTGTGATCTTTGCTTGATTGACTAATATTACTCGAAAGCAAATTACATGATCAAGTAAAACATTAAATGGTGTCAATTTTTTTTGAAAATTTAAAGTTATCCTTAGAGATATATAACTTTATAACATCAATCTCAAATTAGACAAGTGTTCTTTAAATAATGAGAACACTTCTCAATCATCTAGATATACCTCTAAAAATTCATGAATAAAATCCCTAACATAGTAATGACAGCTTTGGAGAACACCACTAGTGCATTTTTCAAGTTGAATGACATTACCTTATAAGCAAATAATCCCCACTATAAAGGTAGCCACTAAACTCATCCATGAATGAATAGACCTTGTGACCTATAAGAGACTATAATACCTCATTGGTTGATGGAATTAGGAAGGGATAATTGACACAAGCATCATTTAAGATGCGATAATTATTGTAAATATTAATCTCACCCATTTTATTTGGTTATACCACCATAGGTATTACCCAATTAGATTTTCCCACATGAAAAAAAATTCTTGTTATGAGCATCTAATCTAATTCTTCCTTGACCTTCATTTTCATATAGGAGTTTAGCCTATAGGGCCATTTTTTGATTGACTTTGCACATTCTTTAATTTTAACATGAATTTATCCAAGAGAGGGATCAACACCTTTGACTTATACAAATGTGGTGGGGAAGATGTCTTGATAATCTCTTAGAAGTTGTAAAACTTCTGAGATGTTGGCCTATGTCTAGTAATCACATATATGAACTAGCTTAGGTACCTCCTCCATACTAATGTTTGAAACAAGTTCTTTGAGAGGATCTTGGTAAATATTATGATCTCCTTTAGGGATGGCATTATATATTTATCTTTTAACCTTTCATTATAGAAAATGAATCTGTCATAGCCTATTACTATGTACCTAAGGATATGATATATTAATGTATATGGGTTGATGGAGATGCTGACATGTGACACACATCCCCTTAGTTAGTTATATGGGTATAATATATTAGGATAATGGAGTAAATTATGGAATTAGTATATTGGTTAATGGTCAGCCTACATTGGGATTAGGAGGTTACCCATCCATGGGTTAGATAGATGTCTATATAAAGGAGATGATTATCATGGTAAATATATCAAGTAAGCATTAAGTCTTCTATTGTATGAGGATATTGGAGGTTGTCCCCTCGAAGAGAAATTATGGAGTTATTCCTTACTAAAGGAATATTATATGGTGTAGCCCTACCTTAAGGGTATTTCTGCATATATTGAATATCAAGATCTTATCAAGTGGTATCAGAGCTTCGATTTGGGCAATTTGTGGAGTGAAACCCTAGTTTTTTTAAATCATCAATAAATTTTTATTGGTTGAAAATTTTTCCACAACATTTTTACTAGATATGGAGAATATTTTAAATAAGTCACAGTAAAAAAATTGAGATCTTTTGATTAGTTTTGAGGGAGTTATTGTTATTTCAGGGTTTATAATAATTTTGCTATATCTTCTGAAATATAGAGAATTTTTATTCAAAATTTTTATTGGAGATGTAAGAAGATATAAGAAGTTCCAATATATGGTTTTGAGTGATTTGTTGTGATTTTATGGTTTTTAATATATTCAATCTACAAATCAAAATTTGTGACATTTTTTCAAAAAAAATTGTCTGAGGTTCCAATATCATAAGAGGAAGCTACAGTAAAAAGTTGGGACTTTTTAGATCAGTTTATTATGAGTTATTGATATTTTAGTGTTTCATGAACCCTAATTTTTTTTGTGGATCATGGAGTTGCAAAAATTTTTAGGGGAAGATGACGTTGATGCTAGAGAATGATGGCTCAATTTTAAGGATAATAATACTAAAATAATTTTATGGAAAATAGAATTATCTCTTTCTTTGTCTGGGAATACACACCATTTTTGGTTTAATCAATTGAGCTTTGCATAACAATATTCTTCATGGGAAGCAATGGAACAAACCTTCCTAGACCAATGGGATATAAAAGAAAAAGAGGATGTATAAGAGGAAGAAAATAATGATGATAAAGAAGAAGAAGAAGAAGAAGAAGAAGAAGAAGAAGAAGAGAAGGGTTCAAATAATTTGGCTCTAAATAAATCCGAGTCAATTTTTCAATTTCATGGATGCATTCAAAAGAAGAAGGTGGTTGTGTCCATAAACCCTACGAGCAAGTATAAATTAATTAACATGAATGTGGCCAAGCATCTACATGTTCAAGCAAATAATATAAATGAGGTTCAAGTAGATGGTAATAATATTTCATGTTTAAAGATTTGAAGCTCATTATGGAAAAATATATTTTGCATTCAGATTTTTATGCTTTGGATATGGATGATGTGGATATAGTTCTTGGATATCCATGGTTAGAGACTTTGGGAACAATGAATATTAATGTTCATAAAAATTTCATGAAGTTTTTGTATAGGAAAAATAAGATCACTTTACAAGATATCATAGTGAAAAAGGCACCAATAACAATCCAGATAGATCATGAGGATGAGATTGAAACAGGTGATAAAGATCATGATGAAGATTCAGATGATATAGATAAAGACACACTAAAAATGAACACTTCATCTACTCAAGAGAAAAAGAAGGAAAAGGTGGAAGTGGTAGAAGCAAAGGTGGATAAGGTCAAAGTATTGGAAATTTTTGAGGTATATAGACACCCACATCATCATGAGAGGAAAAAATCATGGAACCAGGTGAGGAAGTGTCATAACAACAATCACTTTGTCTATACAGGAAATAAAATTTCCAATCATTATGGATATGTATGGAATCCAAATAAAAAATACTATGGCACATGGAATGAATGGGGAAATCACTATGATTATTCATGGAAGAATACCTACTATGGTCATGGTTGGAATTAGAGTACCACAATGGAATATGGTACATGGAATAAAAAGAAGAAGAATTATGCTTAGACACCAAAATAGTATAATTATGATCATAAATGAAATTAGAGGAGCACAATGGAATTTCAAAACAAGATTGGAGAGCTATCACCTACCAGGATCACATATGGATGGCTAGATAATCGAGATTGGAGAAAAGTGTTCAATGATTTGAAGCACACTCATTATTTAGTTTCTTCCTATGTTTCAGGGATGAAACATGTCAAAGAGGGAAGTAATGCTATGTACCTAGGGATATGATATATTAATGTATATGGGTTGATGGAGATGCTGAAATGTGGCAAACATCCCCTTAGTTAGTTATATGGGTAAAATATATTAGGATAATGGAGTAACTTATGGAATTAGTACATTGGGTAATGGTCAGCCTACATTGGGATTAAGAGGTTACCAATCCATGGGTTAGATAGATGTCTATATAAAGGAGATTATTATCATGGTAAAGATATAAAGTAAGCATTGAGTCTTATATTATAAGAGGATATTGGAGGTTGTCCCCTTGAAGAGACATTTTGTAGTTATTCCTTCCTAATTGAATATTATATGGTGTAGCCCTACCTTAAGGGTATTTCTGCATATATTGAATATCAAGATCTTATCACCTATCTTCTAATTTTTCTACAACTTCCTCTAGTAGTGGTTATACATCCCTTTCTAGTACAAATAGATGTTAAAAATATATATCCTCTTTAGTTTCTAGTTAGATTTCTCTTATGAGTGATCTTAGATCTGGTTACATGGTTAGACTTCTCCCTATTCTTGATCCTGAAGTAGGGTATAGAAATTTGATGTCTCTTCTAAGTCACAAAGGAGATTCTATTTTAGAGGACAATCCATCAGAGTTGGCAAATCCTCAACTCATCCTTGGCATAAAAAATTATCTATTTGTTTTAGATATTGATGGATTGTGGGATGATCATTCTCAAATATAAAGGTCTATATAAAATCACTTTGTATTTATGCCCAATGTTATATTTCCTTTCTACACTCTTGGTGAGTGTACCATAACTTAAGAATGACACCAATAGTATAAATAAAACTATGAGTTAATTATTTTATATTAATTATTTCTCCCATCCAAACCTCAATACACCTATATATATGCAACTTAGGAGGTTTTCTTTCCTAAAAAATTAGCCACTCATGTCGCATGTCTTCTTGTAACTAAAACCTTGTGATCAAAAACTTTTAGGCTTGGTCCCATGTCATGTGGCCTTAATTTTGCAATGACCACCAATTCAAAATAACCATTTTAAGTACATAATTAAGAGTATTAATCATTTGATTCATATCAAGGACATGTAGCTAAAATCACACAAGGAATTCACCTACATCTTTAGTTATAAAGTACTAAGGTATCCATTTTTTATTGTGTATACCATATTTAGAGGTTATAATTCATAGTCACCCTTGGCCCAATTCAATATATGTGTATCTTAATATCTACTTACTAAAGATATGCTATCCCAAGATAGTGTACCATCAGGTGCTCACTTTATGTAATCATTGTCAATGTAGTTTGTGTTATAGATGAAATCAACCTCAGACTATGTTGGTGACTTCACAAATATCGAGTGTGCTTCCTACTTCTTCAACTAATGTTTTTTCATAGTACTTCATAGAGGTGTATTGAGTAACTCTACATATTCTAAGACCTATGTTTATGAACTAGGCTAGTTATAAATAAAACTGCAATCCATAGTTCATAGAGCCTATTGCCTATCATCTATTATCACCTTCATCCATCTAATTCTTATGACTACATAAGGAGAATATATATCCATAGGGATGATATATAGATTCACATATACTTTATTCAAGAGAATAATTATGATCTTGTCATTTTATTTCAATTTAAGATGATTCATGACTGTATTTATAGTCATCTACCCATCATAGGCCCACTTCTTCCCAATGAGAGAAGGATAGTGAGTCTCGGTAGTATTCATGTTGATAACTTCAAAGTCATATCAAAAGATGAGGTCTAAAACATTAATCTCCACATATTAATACCATCCTATGGGTTTAACCTTCCCATAATCTATGACAATAAGTGTAACAAGACTATAACTCAGTGTAGGTCATATAATGACCTCCCAAGTAGATCTAAGAATCATGATTGTTGTGATTCCAAAATAAAATATAGAATTTGTTACTTCATATATATCTACTTTGATGTCTATTCCTATATTGATATCCCATGGTTTCTTAGTCTTCACATACTAGACCATATTTTTAGTTAGTTGTTAGCCTTTTTATGCACATTCTAATACATTATGTAAAAGATTCATTATGTTTTGGTATATATCCTCATTATACAAGGTGATAAGGTACTTCATCAAGTTAGTTAGTGTAGTGATAACTCCTTTTTACAAAAATCATGCAATGTAGACATGCATCTGAGCATCCATGGCTACATTATCTCTTTCAGTGTTCCCTTGTTGTTGGAAATTCTTAAAATTCTACATAGCTTCCTACAACAAGATTTTCTCAACACTAGGTTCTAGATACTTATCATGATGCACTTTATTTATCTCATAGTATGTAGGAATCTCTAATGGAATAATTCCTTATGTTGTGTGTTGTTTGATGTGTGACGTCTTGTACCAATGAATTATCTCTTGGTTGTACTTAGACTATTCTGACATTACACATAACTTTATCTCTACATTAGCTCTTTAGCATTGGGCAGTCCTCTATGTCATACTGGTCTAAAGTTTTATAATAGGCATAGTATGACTACCACTAAGGATTTTATGGATAGTTATATTATACATGGTTCAATTCACTACATATATATAACCTAATAGGCTATCTCCCTCATCCTCCTTGTGCACCTCTTCTATATCCACCTCAATAATTGCCTCTTCTTTTGGTACCTTGGAACCCCCAACCACCTTATTATTGTGGCCCAAAATTGGTTGTGTTTTAGGGTGCCTTGAAACCCTAATGATGTTGGTATCTTTCATACCCAACATATTAGTTCTATTCTAGGTTTGGAGACCAACTAGTTGGTGGTGCCTGAGGAATCATATGGTTCTAGGTAATTAGATATTGAGGTGTGAATAACATACAACAATGTTCCATTGTTATGTAGTGTGTGGTATAGTAGATGATGCTTGTGTCTGATAAGACTATATTTTAGGAACCAAAATTATAGTGGTTTATAATACATTGGTGGGATATATCACTAATCAAGACGTAGCCTATGTCATAACATTTACCTACTATACTACAAATGCAAAAACATTTTTAATAATGTCTTCCTTGAGTTCTTATAAGGCCTAGAAATCTTTGCATTCATGTTTTGTAGATTTATAAAATGTATAATGAAAAATTTGTGGCTTCTTAATGTAATGTTGTATTAAATGACATATTGTAGAAGAGTAACCTACCATTCAACAAATTTTTTAGAATTCAGTTTTGAGTCTTAGACAATCTTTTTTATGATGTCTAGACTACTTAAATTATGTGCACTAGATGACTAAATTTTATCTATCAGTCCTATTTTAATACTATTTAATATTGGGGAGAAGGGTTTATAGTGTATATTCTACCTTAGATTAATAAAGTGTCATATTTCCATAATTTTAGATATGTTCTACTCTGATCACAACAGTGCGAGCATTTGGTTTAGCACTAAATTATGTCTAGGATATAACAAACCTAATGTGAGGTCATAAACCTTTGCTAAAACAAGTATGTTTGTATTTTTATTACATAATAAATTCCACTTTGTTTATGACATCCAAGAATATGTAATCAAATTCTTCAACAATCTCTTTGGTTCTTTATCATATCTCCTTTAGATCTTGTATAATCTAGCTTATGTTTTTATTTAGCTTGAACTCTATGATCAACCATTTATTTATCTCATCCAAAGTCATTACACTGGTATATTTTTGATATATTAATTCTAAGGCTCTTCTATATAGAGAAATAATTAATTCATACCTCGTTATATTTTCATATGTAACTCCTTTAACTTCCCAATACATTGAATAGTTAAGAAGATATTGTTCAGGGTCTGAGGACCCATCATAAGGAACCAAACTGATAATTTTTTTAGGTTGAATAATTTTACTTGGTTCTTATATATTCATAAGAGTATAATTTTATTATGTGTACTTTTTCACAACAATCTATGGTGAGTGTGTCTATGATCCTTGTGCGAAAGGATGAAATGATTAGAGATGTGATCCTAAAGTGGGGCTGGGTGATTTTGATAAATTCAAAACTTCAAACTTGCTACCATAGTCTACATCCAATAATTATAGAACTTGATCTTGGGTAATTGGGTTGGTCTTTTTCAATAGGGTTGATCTGATGTACTAATGTTATTTTCTTGAAAATTAATGTTTGGTCTTTGTTGACCAAATTTGACTTTTAGGTCGAATTGGGACACCTACAGGTAAAAACTTGAGTTTTATGTGTTTTACAGGTCTAATACTATGTCACAAGGTGTTTTATAAGTTAATTAATGTCATTTAATGTTATGCTAGCCTTGGTCCTTAGTCATTTTAGTCTTTATAGTCATTTTGAGGTCAAAATGGGGAATTTATTGATTTGTACGGATTCCTTGGGAAGTGTACAGGTTACAAAAGGTAATTTAATGTGCCATGTCTTCTCATATGTCTTAATAAATTATTGATAACTAAAAGTGGTAAGTGCTTCAAAAGAAAGAGCAATTTTCTTGGGAAAAAAGGTGAGTTTGGCACTTGTACAGCCCATGAGGAATTGTGCCACATGGGAGATGATCATATAATGTATTTTCAGCTTCCTAAATCTTATTTAAATGTTTTAAATTCTTTTAAAGTTCCATTTTATTCTCAAAACCATTTTTCTCCTTTTTCACCCTTCTTGACAAGAAAAAGTAGTCTTCACGTTTGTACTTTGTATGGCCAACAGATGAAGTTTCAGGTCAATCTCCTTAGGGAAGTGAAATTAAACTTAGATACCTTCATTTAAATAATAATATTTTAAATAATTGTGGCTTGCGCTTTATGAACCATCCTCATGAAGTTGACTTTGCTTTTCTTCTTGTTGTATCATACACCTGATAGATTTTGCTCAATTTTGGGCAAGTCCATAGAAACCAATTACTTACATTGGTTTTAAATGATGTTAAAATCCCTTATTAAAATGGTTCCCATTCTTATTTTCATTTTTTAAGGTGTTTGGATAGGTCAAGTACATCAAAGTTTCAATAAGATACACCTTTCTGAATTGTAAGAAGTTTTCACCATTTTTAGGAACTTCATGCTTGTTCATGGTTTTAGAGGGTTATGATAGGACATTTTACATGATTTAAATGTGATATGTATTCCATTTAAATTTCATACTTAATTATTTAAGGTATTTTCCATGAGTTTTTAGTCATATACAAAATTCACAATCAGGTAACCATTAATGAATAGGTACAGGTGTTTACAAGAAGGAATCCACATTGAAAACAAGTTATTAAAGCTTGTTTCAGGTGAATATTGATGTGGATAATGAATTTTGAGTAATATAAATAATCTTAAAACCCATTTAAAGACAAATTATATGCCCATCATACCAATCATGTTCATAATCTGCGTACTACAACTCATCTTCATATTTAAAGTTTCCTTGCTCATGTCATACAGAGAAGGAGAATTTGATAGTTTTTCCAATCTCCCATAGTGAAAATAAAAAAGTTTTAACACTTTTTTATGGCATATAAAGTGTTCATAAACACAAGTGTCTTGCATACTATACAATTTTCTTTCACTACCTATATGCATCATATTGTCCATCTACAAGTGGCTTTATAGAGATGTAAAAGTAATTGTATTTAAAAAAATGAGAACATGGTGAATATTGTTTGGAGTCCTAGTATGTTGTATTGATCAAGGTAGACACATTTTAGTTGTCAATTTGAAGTGTAAAAACCTTCAAAACATGAGATGACTAACTTCAGGCCCCCTTTTCCTTGAAAATGTAAAATAGAGGTCGAAGAGGGTTTTGTGAATATCATATGGCAAGGCTATGGGGACTTTTAAGAAATTATAATTGCTTGGCCTTATATAATATAGCATAGATAATTAATTTTAAAAGTTTTATGGGAAGGGAATTATTGTAATATAGTTGTTAAGAACCTTAAATTTGCCCATTTATGCTCTAAAAAAAGTCAATGTTATCTACAGTTTGGAGTCAAAAGAGATCCTTTTTTACCTAAGGTTGTAATTAGGCCTTTCCACCATAGTGGAATGATCCTAAATTATTATAATGAGTTATTTTTATCTAAAATACTATTAATATAAGGTGATAAGTGGTATAATGTTCCTCATACACACCTACAGTTCATACAAGTTGTCTAGACACCCACTTACAGTTGACAGTGACCTAAGCATGGTATTTTGATGGTGTTTTATCACTTTTAAGGTGAATACAGTCATGAATTGATTATAGTTGAATTTTAAAATTCATTTTTTTATATGATAAATTATATAGGTTTTTGGGAGAAAGACACTACAGGGCCCACATAGTCAACTGTAGTTAACTATGAGGGGTAGAGAGCAAGATTTGAGGTCTCTTGATGTGGAGAAAGCATATAGGTGAAAAAAATAGGTCAAGATAAATGATAAATTCCCATTGGAGATATGTAACAATTTTTTTTTTTCAATTTTCCAAGGTCAAACTACCAAAATCCACCTATAGGTAAAGTACCCTGAGGGCCAAGGCACAATCAACAAACAATGAGTAGAGTAATAATGTTTTTGATGAGAATAGGACATGAACATGAAGAAAATGGATCTAGGTAATTTAAAAAAGGTATTGATAGGCCTCAAGTAAGTTTATAATATCATATTAAGGTTTAAATACTACAAAATAACCTACATGTGACTCCTCAAATAGCAAAACATAGTAAAAAATGGGAGCCCAGTTTTGACTAGGCATATGTATGGAGGAATATGTAAAGAGTTAAGGTATTAAACAAACATAAAATTTATTAATAATTATATAAATAACCTAAATATTACCTCATGACATTTAAAATAAGAAAATAAGGAATCTAAACCTACAACATACAGTCCACTTTGAAAATTCTTACACATAGTCCATTTTGCATAAGCCTGTCTAGGGTTTTGTTGAGGTTAGTTGGGCATATAAATAAGATAAAGAGCTCAATTTTTATGTATATAATCCTTAAAATTTTAATATCCTCTCAAATACCAATGTTTTCTAGATAAATAGTGGAAGTTCCCTCTATTTTATCTCATAGAGAGGGCACTTCCCCCATGCATAAACCCTACAATTTGGAGAAAGGAGAGGAAGACATGAAGCATGAGATAATGGAATATTTAAATAATGTGTGTGGATTTTATTTACATATAAAAAAACATGAGTAAACTTTATAAATATTATGGAACCAAATAGGTATCCTAAAATCTTAATTATGGAGGTAGACCTAGTAAACACAATTTAGGCCTAATGCCAAATGAAGAACAATTTTCATTTATAGTATGGAGTGAGTATTATAATTAATTATATAATGTACATGGGGTCACATAAGATGTTTTGAAGCTATTGGATGCAAGGATAACCATAAAAAATCCATTTTGTGCTTTAAAGTAACTCAAACCTGTTCAACAAGGATTAGGCCTAGTGTTCAAAGAGGAAGTAATTCACATTTCTATCCCTATATATGATTTATTCCCTATTGTATTATGTTTATGGGATGACATAAGATGTAACCAATATCTTGGAATGAAATAATTCCAAAAATAAATCCACTTTTTTTTAGATAATTTAGGCCTAAAGAAAGTGGAAGGAAAAGTCGATGGAGCAACTTTAGAGGTTGACATCTCTCTTGATGTTTTGCATGGAGGCCAGAGAAGTTTAGAAGTGTTATATATGGTCATAGGAAACCTTTTTGTGTCATTTTATTTAAATTTCAATTTTAACTTGCATGAACAAAGCTTAAGAGGGCAAACTACTCAAAACCCTTGATAAACCCTTGTAGTGACCAATTTATGGAAATGGAGTTATAAAGCCACTCTAATGGGATAGTTTGAATAAGATTTTTATTGTACCTTTAAAGTGACTGCATAAATATACTCCCCATTATTTTTTATTGTATGGA
This sequence comes from Torreya grandis, assembly GCA_037957365.1. NCBI lineage: Eukaryota > Viridiplantae > Streptophyta > Pinopsida > Cupressales > Taxaceae > Torreya > Torreya grandis. Next base: position 25,712 of record JARHVA010010854.1, read on the forward strand.
ATTGTATGAATAAGGTGAAAAATAGGGTATTTTTTACCATTTTATCTATTTTATAGGTTCTATAAGGAGTCTAAGGATGTAATCAAGTTTGGGAGAAATATATAGAATTTTTATAACTTTTTATGGTAATTTAATGCTTTGAAAAGACTCCAAACTATGCAAAAAAATAGATTCATCTCAACTAGTCAAAATGGGTATAGTGACAAAGCTAATGAGAAGTGTGAAAACTCCAAATGTAAATGATTTTATGGTCTGTTTGATGATTCTAAGGCCATGGAAGGTCTTAAAAATTTTCATCCACTCCCTTACATGTATTTTTATGGAAAAAATAATCCAAATTTGAGGCCAAGTGTGTAGGGTGCATTAAGGAAGAATGTTTTAGATTACAGATAATGATGTCTCATTCTCAGATGATTATAGAAGACCAAGCCTATAACCAATGCATGGAGAGGAATGTATTAAATCCTTCCCATTAATCCTAATCATAATATCTATCCCTAATTATTTTTGTGATGTTTAAATAGGTCCAAATTATGGAGGAAATATTTTGAGCTAGAATGGAGAGTTTCATGCCACTTTGTAAGAGTTGCATGCCTTGTATGGACACTTGTACTTCCTAACCTTGCATGGTTCATCCAATATCCTATTATCATGAAAAAATAACTTATTCTCTTAGATTGAAAAGTGTCCTTATGACCCTTGGACTGCTCTCTTCTTCTTCTTCTTCTTCTTCTTCTTCTTCTTCTTCTTCTTCTTCTTCTTCTTCTTCTTCTTCTTCTTCTTCTTCTTCTTCTTCTCTCTCTCTCTCTCTCTCTCTCTCTCTCTCTCTCTCTCTCTCTCTCTCTCTCTCTCTCTCTCTCTCTCTCTCTCTCTCTCTCTCTCTCTCTCTCTCTCTCTAAGAACTAGCCATTTTGGCTATTGTAACTTATGTTCCACCTGAGTATGGTGAAGCCCTACTCATTTGCATACCATTTGATCAATAATACTAACATTTTTTACCTCTTCATGATTTTTCATAGTGTGTTCTAATTTAATTTTTGATCTTTCTTAGTGAAGACTATGGATTCCTTAGACAGTTATCTCATTTTTTATCCTATTTGTTGTTAGAAAGCTTCTTCTTATAGGGCATGTGAAGTGTTTTAGAAAATGTCAAAGATTTAGTGAGTTATTTTATTCATTAGTGCCATTAAAGTCTTATTTTTTAGTCCTCTTAGATTTGTAAATTCATCCATAATCTCATAATGTAACATTGATGTCAGAAGATGTAGATTGAAGGAGTGTATGTTTGGTTAGTCCTTTGTTCTCATGTGTAACATGTTGTTGGTTAGAATTCATCATCTAATCTAGTGTATTATCCCCTTAGGATAGTTTGATTTTATTTTTTTCTCTCCTTCTTCACCCCCAATTTTTAGGTGTATTAGTAATCCAAAGTGGTATATCAAAGGAGCTAGCCCTACCTAGAGATTCACCTCATATTTAGGCTACACACAAGCCTAGAGGTGTTTTAATTATGTCATTTAGATGAGGATACCTTATTCATCTACTCAAATGTTGAAAATCCAAGTGAAAATAGTTTTGGCACACCCAATGAGACTCTTTGTATAAGAAGTTGAAGGATTTTTTATGTTATCTTTCAACACATCAGCCTTTAGGGGCATCTATCCAAGCATCAATGGTGACTATAAAGATACATCAGTTGGTTAAGTAGCACATATTTAATTTTTAATATTATTCGTAATATATGTGTTTGTGTTCTTACTTTTGATGAGGTTTCATGGATAATTTTGGTATTGATCACTGTTTAACACAAGTTGGTGAGACATTTCAAGCTTGTGTCATTCCCTATAAATAAGAACAAATTATTAATCAGCCATGTCATGAAGTCTAACAACTCCAACATGAGGTATATTATCCCATTCATTAAGTCTACCAAACCTATCAACCTTCTCCATAACTTTATTGTAGTCAACCTAGTCACTTCTCATGTCAATCCATTTCCATCATTAAACAAAATCTTTTGGGATATGAGAGGTATATGTTAGATATTTACACACAAAGGGGATATGCTCAAGAGGTTAATATTAATCCTATTCATAAGGTGAGAGATGAATTATATTTGGTCAAAAGAGAGTGGGTACCTATTGAGAGAGCCAATTGGTAAAGGCTCATAAGTGAGATGCTTAATGTGAGTGGCCTAGTTTATTCCTTAGAGGATAGGCTAAGATTTTAAGAAAGGTAACCTAAATAAACTTATCATAATCCATATCCACTTCAAAAAATTTCCTATCATCCATATTTGATCCCTACTCATGATCCCAATCAAGGGTATCAAAGTCATCCTTTTCTCAATCAGTTGAAAGAGAGAGTTAAAAAGAGAAACCTTATTTTTGAAGCTAATCTTTATAGGTAGATTGAGTTGGATAATATGAATATGAATAAATCCATGTTATATGTAAATAAATTGGAGTTAAATCCCTCATTTCCCTCTCAAATTTCATCCCAATCTCAAGGAGAGACTTTTAGATATAAGATTTCAAGTTGGAGACAAGGTGGAGAATCCAAGCCTAAGGAGATTCCAAGTTTATTGAATGCTTCATCTAATCCTCAAGATAAATAACCACCTCAAGAGAATACATATAATCCTAAAATCCTAATCTAAAATAATATAGTGGATTCATGGGAAAATAAAGAGGAGAAAAGTCTTGATAAAGAGTGTGAAGTTGAGAAGGAGCTTAATCTTATACAAACCCATCCCACCCTTCCTTAATAAGAGATATATTATCCTCCATATGAGCCATATTTTACTCCTTATCCTCATTATTATTCATATTAACTTGAATAAACACATATCCAAGATAACCTAGCCAAGCAAATTGAAGAGTCGTAGTCAAGAATGAAGTTGTTAAGTCAAGGTGTGATGGAAGTTTTAGACCCCAAAGAAGATCATATGCCTAAATAAACCACATATAACCTTCCCCAAGAGATTTTACAAGATAAATCAGATATTAATGAATTTATTTTCAAGTGTAAGGAAGATAAAAAATCCATCTTATCCCAAAGTGTACCTCCCCTTCCTCAAGAACTCCCAAAAGAATCCCCAACTTTTCATTCTAAATCTGATTTTGAGCCCTATGTTCCACCTCCACAAACTAATTATTATTTTCCTCATCACATGACCCTTTTCCTTGATGTAACTATGGTATGGGATCCTAAAGAGGATTATTTTATTTAGTAAAATTAAGAAATATTGCTTGAAGAAAGTGTAACTCCTTGGCAGCCTCCTTGGGCTAGGTCACCGAATTTAAAGATGCCTAGTCTTGGCATCACCAAAATGGAGAAGGAGATGGAAGATATTGAATCCCTTGAGAATAAATATAATACTATGATAGTTTATAAATAATTTTAGATCCCAAAATAGGTCTAAGTGTTTAATAAGAGGTGATCCCTTGTGTTGAGTCTTCTTATTTAACTGATAGTGAAGAATGCTTTTCTTGTTTAGAAGAGGAAATCTTGGATGAAGTCATTTTGGATTATAAGGAAGAGGATGAAAGATATTATCTTATTATTCCCATTCATTATGTTGATAAAACTTAAGATGAGGGCTTTTGGTAGAAGTTTTAAAACATTTGCAATGATTTTAAGTCTCTCAAGGGGTCTACAAATTCTTTGAAGTTGATTACAAGTCATGGTGAGCAAGATGACATTGTCCAAAATGTCATCAATGAGAAAGAAAAATTTAATAATCAGAATTGGGGTGATTTTTTTGTAGTAATAGGATCAGGTTATACTCCTCTTCAAGGAGGCTATGATCTATTAAATAATGGAGAAGGCAGCCTTGGCACTCAAGTAAGTATGCAAAGGAAAATCAACCTTTCAAATATGTCCTTCTAAGAGGCATATGCATCTTATGATGACATTTTTGAAATCACCAAGATGGTATATAATACTCTCAATCAGTTTGGAGAAACATATAAGTGCTTGAAGGATATAAAATCTTATATTGGCCTCAATCTTCTAAGGAACAAGAAACAAATCTTTTTAAAGCCATGCCTACAAAGAAGATGCAAGTTGACCATGGGATTTAGAGTGGGAAGAAGTATGAAGTATGTGTACAATTTAAAGATTAATATATCTAAATTAGAGACCTATTTTAAGATTATCTAATTGAGGGTAGATCAAGTGAAGTTCTAAGGAATAGGTCTCTATAAAGCATCCAAACCAAGGAGAAACATGCTTGGCACTATGATTCATCCTATCATGAAGATGATTCAATGAGATTTCATTTTGATCATAGAAATGAGGTATGATTATTTGATATTTTATCATAATAGTTAATTTTCTAACTCCCCTAAGTGCCTTGAGCACATGTGTATGTGTGTCTTGTTAGTGTGTTTGCTTTCTTTGGTATGTCCTTATTTTGTGTGGTTGAGGTAGTCAAGTGGTCTTATCTTGATCAAAGCTTGTGGTCAAAGGTTTTATTTTTCATCTCAAACTTTATATGAATCCATAATCCTAATGGACTGATAAGGCTACTAGTCTAGTTAGTATAGCAGGCATACTACCCCTATGAGTCACCAATTTGTTGACCAAATTTAACTTTTATGTCAAATTGGGACACCTATTAGTAAAAACTTATGTTTTAAGGGTCTAATACTATGTCACAAGGTGTTTTATATTTTAATTAATGTCATTTAATGTTATATTATCCTTTCTCCTTAGTCATTTTAATCCTTTTAGTTATTTTGAGGTAAAAAAGGGCATTTAATGAATTGTACAAATTATTTGGGAAGTTTGATTGTTATAAAAGGTAATGTCACATTACATGTGTCTTCACATGTCTTAATAAACTATTTCTAACTAAAAGTGTTAGGTGATTTAGAAGAAAGAGAACTTTTCTTGAGAAAAAAATGAGTTTGGCACTTATACAACCCATGTGGAAGTGTGACACATGGGAGATAATAATATAATGTATTTTTATATTTGTTCATCATGGAATATACTGAGAGGGGGGGTGAATCAATATATTATATATCTTATAAAACTTTCCCTTTAACCAAATTCCACTTAATCAAACATTCAAGATATGCAATAAAACTCAAATAATAAACATCACACAAGATAGAGAGAGACACCAGATATAACGTGGAAACCCAATGTGGGAAAAACCACGAAGAATCAATCTCAAATATATTCATGAGAACAACCCCACAGAAGCACCATACCCCTTTGCCAAGTACAAACCTCAGCTACAATTCGTGAGCACCAACCCACAGGGGCTTCAAACCCCTTTGCTGAGCACCAACCCAGCACCTATTCATGAGCACCAACCCACAGGAGCACCAACCCCTTTGTCGAGCACCAACCCAGTAACAATTTGTGAGCACCAACCCACAAGAGCACCAACCCATTTTCCAAGCACCAACTCAGAAATAATTCATGAGCACCAACCCACAGGAGCACCAACCCCTTTATGTATACCACACACCTATCTCTCAAGGTTGTTATCTCAACAAATGATAAATTAATACAACATCTTCTTCCTCTCTCTCACTTTTGCTCTTCTAAGCTAGATATAACAAATACAAATCATCTCTCACAATTTCTCTTCTAAGCTAGATATTACAATATCAAATCAACCTCTCACTTCCACATTACAAATGGCTACTCAAGCCTTTATTTATAGCTTTCCAAATGACCTTTGGCCTTCCCCCTTTGTGACCTTTCAATCCTCATGGAAAATGGTGCCAATCTTGGATGACCCTTCATATCCAAGCATTTGAAAAGTCATGTGGTGACCCTTCATGACCAAAAACGTCTTTCCCACTTTTGTCCTTATCTTTGGTGACTTTTCATATTCCTTTAAGTGTCCCTTCATGAGAAATTCACCCTTACTCTTTTGTCTTCACTTGGTGACTCTTGGTATTCCCCAAAATGAATCTTCATGGGAAAATGCATCCCATCCTTCTTTTGTCTTTATCACATGGCTCTTTGACTTCTCCATGGGCCCTTTTTTGTCTCATATGCAACCAAAAATATATTCGTTAATATTAAATAAATATTAACTCATATTAGCCAAGATAAACAATATTAAATGCAATGGGGTCTTTATCACCAATAATACTAAACCTTTGACATCAATGACAATATTTCCAATAATCTCCCCCTTTGTCATTGATGGCAACCTCAATCTTGAAACTGCCACATCCTATCACATGCACATTCTATCATCTGAAAACATACAGTAACTCCCCCTTATTGTAGCAACCTGTACCTATTCCCTGTACCTATTTTCTACACCTATACATGTACCTTTTATTCTCCCCCTTTGACATCAATGGCAAAGGGCCTACCTAGAGCTAACACTTAGCTCCCCCTCACTTGATGCTAAACATTAATGGTAGGAAGTAATAGAAATTACTTCCAACTCCTCTCTCTGATCTTTGAATGTATCCTTTGATTGTGCCTTTGAGAAGATATTTGACAATACATACACATTTTTCTCTGTCCTTTGAGCATCTGCAATCAACTCATTTGAATCTTTTCTTCTAATCTCACAACCTTCAGCATGAAACCTTAATGTGTATCCTTGATCACAAATTTGACTGACACTCAATAGATTATGCTTAAGACCTTTTACATACAAAACATTTTTAGTCTTAGTTCTACCATAATCCAAACTCAAAGTACCTTTTCCAGCTATCCTAGCACTGGTTTTATCTTTGAACCTCACTGTACCACCATTAATCTTCTTTAGATAAATGAACTTACTTTTATCTCTTGTCATATGCCTCGAACATCCTCTATCAATCAACCATGGCTGATCTTTACCTCCCACATGCAGAGCTGTCTGCACCATCATAAAATCTTCATGTTGTTTCTTCTGCCATGTACATGTCTGAACCTTCTTCTTGATGAATGGATCTTAGACACTCTAATTATTCTTCTTGATGAATGGAGCTTTGAACCTCTAATCCTTCTTGACTGACTCGAACATGCTTCTACAATACTAAGCTATGTGTCCGTAGTTGTTGCACTTGTAGCATACTATGGTCTCTTCATTAAAGCTTGATAGAGGAGCAAAAGAGTTGTGGCTTCTGCTTGACTCTACTTGACTTTCCCTCTCCTTATTTCTGAAATTGGTAGCTCTTTTTATACATTCTAATTTTTTGTGACCATATCCATTACAATAAAAAAAATAGCCATAAAAATAAGACCTGTCTGTATATCTCTGACCTGATTGCCTTTTGTAGTTTTGTTCCTTCCAGCCTTCTCTATTTGGAATGTCATATATATTCTTCTCTTCTCCCCTGTTTGTTTCCTCTTTTGTAAGAGCTTCAGCATAGTTCTTTTTCTTTTCAAATCTGATCCCTATCTTATCTGAATATGCTTTTTGACTTTCCAATATCTTATTCAGCATGTTAGTGCTATCCTCAAATTTTGAATCACTCACTACTTTATCACTGACTGCTTTCTAAATATCTTCTTTTAAAGAGGCAATTTCAATAACATACCTTTCACAATCTTTTCTTGCTATTTCCAACTATGCTTTAAGATCTTCTTCATTCTTCTTGGCTTCTTCAAAGTGTGCTTGTAGATCTTCAATCATTTCCTTTGACTCTTGTTCATTTTTCTCGATCTGGCATTTTAACCTTCGATTCTTCTTTTGAACAGCTTCTAACTCTTCTAGGGCACAATTGAGTTCTCCTTCCATATCTACTTCAGCTTCCTCCTCCTCTTCTTCTTGATCATCATCATGTATGGCCATGAATAAAATCTCTTCTTCTTTTGAATCGCTAACTCCACTATCTTCAACTGAGCTAGGATCCTTAGAATATAGGCTCTTCTTCTCAAATCCCTTCTTGGATTTGCCTTTGAAATTCTTCTTGTATGTAGTATTTTCTTCTTCATCATCTTTAACCTTATCTAGGCATCTAGCTGAAAAATGTCCAATCTTTCCACAATTAAAACATTTAAAAGGTAATTTTCCTTGATATTTACCTATTCCTCTTTTCGGCCTGCAAATGAAAAGTGCTTCATTGTCATCTTCATCATCACTGGAACTATCACTTGATTCTTGAATCTTACCTATCTCCTTCTTTGATGTCTTGAAAGCTGCTTCTCTCTTTGAGGGTTTATCTTGTTCTGTCTGCATCTCATATGCCGTGAGAATACCATGAAGCTCATCCATCTTTAGCTTGGCTAAATTCTTCATCTCCTCGATTGCCAAAACCTTTGCATCATATCTCATTGGTAGAGATCTCAAAACCTTTTGCACCACCGTTGACTCTTCCAATGTTTCTCCAAGACCTTGAATCTGATTTACTATCTGATCAACTCACAAGAGATAACTTGCTATATCTTCTTCTTCCATCTTCAAACTTTCAAACTGCCTTCTAAAAGTCTGTAACTTAGCTTGTTAAACCTTTCCATCACCTTTGTAAATATTCTCAAGTTTTACCCAAGTTTTATAAGAAAATTTACATTGCATAACTTTAACAAATTCAGATTCACAAAACCCACATAAAATATCATTTAAAGCTTTAGCATTACATTCACTTGCCTTCTTTTCTACTGGAGTAATTGTAGATGTCTGTGGCTCTTCATATTCCTCCACCACTGATTTCCATATGTTGAATCCAAGGGCCATCAAATAAACCTTCATTCTCATGCTCTAAAAAACATAATCCATCCCATCAAACAAAGGTGCCTTATTTTTAGAAAATCCTTCTTGTGACCCAGCCATCATGCTTTCCTGATCTACCTTCAAGCTGTAAAACTTTTCAAAAAGGAACCTGCTCTGATACCAATTGTTAAGCACAAAATATATTAAGAGGGGGGTGAATTAGTATATTATATATCTTATAAAACTTTCCCTTTAACCAAATTCCACTTAATAAAACATTCAAGATATGAAATAAAACTCAAATAATAAACATCACACAAGACAGAGAGAGACACCAGATATAACATGGAAATCCAATGTGGGAAAAACCATAGAGAATCAATCTCAAATATATTCGTGAGAACAACCCCACAGGAGCACCATACCCCTTTGCCAAGTACAAACCTTAGCTACAATTTGTGAGCACCAACCCACAGGAGCTTCAAACCCCTTTTCCAAGCACCAACCCAACACCTATTCATGAGCACCAACCCACAAGAGCACCAACCCCTTTGCCGAGCACCATCCCAACAACAATTCATGAGCACCAACCCCTTTGCCAAGCACCAACTCAGCAACAATTCGTGAGCACCAACCCACTGGAGCACTAACCCCTTTATGTATACCACACACCTATCTATCAATGTTGCTATCTCAACAAATGGTAGATCAATACAACATCTTCTTCCTCTCTCACTTTTGCTCTTCTAAGCTAGATATAACAAATACAAATCATCTCTCACAATTACTCTTCTAAGCTAGATGTTACAATATCAAATCAACCTCTCACTTCCACATTACAAATGGCTACTCAAGCCTTTATCTATAGCTTTCCAAATGACCTTTGGCCTTCCCCCTTTGTGACCTTTCAATCCTCATGGAAAATGGTGCCAATCTTGGATGACCCTTCATATCCAAGCATTTGAAAAATCATGTGGTGATCCTTCATAACCAAAAACGTCTTTCCCACTTTTGTCCTTATCTTTGGTGACTTTTCGTATTCCTTTAAGTGTCCCTTCATGAGAAATTCTCCCTTACTCTTTTGTCTTCACTTGGTGACACTTGGTATTCCCCAAAATGACTCTTCATGGGAAATTGCGTCCCATCCTTCTTTTGTCTTTATCCCGTGGCTCTTTGACTTCTCCATGGGCCCTTCTTTTGTCTCATATGCAACCAAAAATATATTCATTAATATTAAATAAATATTAACTCATATTAGCCAAGATAAGCAATATTAAATGCAATGGGGCCTTTATCACCAATAATACTAAACCTTTGACATCAATGACAATATTTCCAATAATATTCCTAAACCTTAGTTACACATTTTAAATGATCTAAAAGTTTCATTTTAGGTCCAAAACTATTTTTCTCCTTTTTCACCCTTCTTGGCAAGCAAAAGCAGTCTTTATGCTTATGCTTGGTATGACCAATAGAGGATATTTTAGGTTAAAAACCTTTTTGAGTTTAAACTAGACTTAGAGAACTTAATTTAAATAAATTTTTTTTTAAAAATGGTGTCATTTTATTTATTAACCATCATCATGAAGTTGATTGTGCTTTTCTGCATGTTGTTTCATGCACACTATAGGTTTTGCTCCCTTTTGGACAAGTTCATACAAACCAATTTTTGAGGTTAGTTAAAAATTATGTTTAATTCTTCAAATTTTTTCAATTCTTATTTTAATGTTTTAATGTGTTTGGATAGGCCAAGTACATCAAAGTTGTAAGAAGATACACCTTTTTGAGTTGTAAACAGTTTTCACCATTTTAAGGAACTTCATTATTGTTCATGGTTTCAGAGGGTTGTGATAGGACATTTAAAATGTTTTCAGTGTGATATGTATTCCATTTACATTTAAATTTTTATTATTTAAGGTAATTTATACAAGTTTGTAGTCATATACAACATTCACAATCAGGGAGCCATTAATGAACAGGTACAGGAGTTTGCAAGGAGTCTACATTGAAAATAAATTATTGAAACTTGTTTTAGGTACTTATTAATGTGAAAATTTATTTGGAAGAATATACATAATCTTTAAATCCATTTAAATCCAAATGTTATTCCTATCATATCAATCTTGCTCACAATCTACCTGCTACAACTCATCTTCATATACAAAAGTTTCCTTGGTCATGTCATATTGAGAAGGAGAATTTGATAGTTTTACCAATATCCCATATTGAAAATAAGTTCATTTGAACACTTGATGAGGTTATATAATTTTTTCAAAAAAAAAGTGCCTTTCATACTATCCAAATTTCTTTCACTACCTATATGCATTATTGTCCACCTACAGGGGGCTGGATAGAGATGTAAAAGTACTTGTATTGAAAAATGATAACATGGTGAATCTTTTTTGGAGTCTTATTATGTTTTATTGATTAATTTATACTAATTTGAGGTGTTAATTTGGAAATTTCAAGTGGAAAATCCTTCAAAACATGAGATGATTGAGTTCAGGGCCCCTTTTCCCTAAAAATTCAAAACAAATGTCCAAGAGGGTTTTGTGAATATCATATGACAAGAATATGAGTAATTTTGAGGCATTAAAATGGATTTTAATTATATAATATATCATATAAAATGACTTGGTAGAGTTTTAGTGTTAGGGAATTAGTGGAAGATAGTTGTTGAGAACCTTAAATTTGCCCATTTATGTTCTAAAAATAATTAGTATTATCTACAGTTTGGAGTCAAAAGAGATCCTTATTTCACCGAAGGTTGCAATTAGGAATTTACACCATAGTTGAATGTTCCTAAATTATTTTAAGGAGTGATTTTTATCTAAAATACTATCAATATAAGGTGATAAGTGGTATCATGTTCCTCATACACACCTACAGTTTGTATAAGTTGCCTAGACACCCACCTACAACTGACAATGACCTAAGCATGGTATTTTGATGGTGTTCTAGTAATTTAAAGCTGAATAAAGTCATAAATTGATTATATTTGAATCTTTAACTTTGTAAATGGTTTATATACGCTAAATGATATAGGTTTTAGGGAGAAAGACACCTATAGGTCTGTAGTTGACTGCGAGGGATAGAGAACAAGATTTGAAGTCTCTCTATGTGGATAAAGCATATAAGTGAAATAAATAGGTCCAAACAAATAATAAATTAACATTTGTGAGATGAAATAATTTTTTTTCAATGTTTCAAGGTCAAACTAGACAAAGTCACCTATAGGTACAATACTCTGAGGGCCAAGGCATAGTCAACAAACAGTGAGCAGAGTAGTGATGTTTTTGATGAGAATAGGATATGAACATGAAGTAAATAGATATTTTAAATTTTAAAAATTTATTTAAATTAATAAAGTGATTTTTTAATGTTATATCAAGGTCTAAATACTAAAAAATAACCTATAGGTGTCTCCTCAAATAGCAAAACATAACCAAGAATGGGATCCCAATTTTGACTAGGCAGATGTATGAAGGAATATGTAAAGAGTTAAGGTCTTGGACAGACCTAAAATGTCTTAATAATGATATAAATAAAATAAATATGACCTAATATCATGTAAAACAATCAAACAATTGATCTAAACCTATAACATATAGTCCACTTTGGAAATTCCTACACATAGTTCATTTTGCATAAGCCTGTTTGGGGTTTTATTGAGTTTAGGGGGGCTATGCATAATATCAAGGGATAATTTTTTGTGTAAATAATATTTAAAACTTTAATAAGACTCTAAAATAACTATTTGGTCTATATAAAAAGTGTAAGTGCCCTCTATTTTGTCTTAGATAGAGGGCACATTCCCCATGCATAAACCCTATAGTTTGGAGAAAGGAGAGTAAGCTATGAACCAAGAGCTAAGGTAATATTTATAAAAGGTGTATATATTTTATATAAATATAATAAAACATGATTAAAATTTCTAAATATGATGGAACCAAACATGGTATCCTAAAAACTCTCAATTATGTAGGCAGACCTAGTAAACAGAGTTTAGGCCTAAAGCCAAATGAAGAACCATTTTCATTTATAGTATGGAGTGAGTATTATAATGAATTATATAATGTATATGGGGTGAAATAATATGTTTTTAAGCTATTATATGTAGGTATAACCATAAAAAATCCATTTTGTGCTTTAATTCAACTCAAACCTGTTAAGCAAGGATTAGGCCTATTGTTCAAAGAGGAGGTCATTCACATTTCTATCCCTAAGTCTACCCTATTGGATTATGTTTATGGGATGACATAATATGTAACCAAGATATTTTAATGTAAGGAGTCCATATATATATCCAATTTTGGCTTAGAGATAGTTTAGGCCTATCAGAAGTGGAAGGAAAAGCTTGACGGAGCAACTTTGGAGGTTCACATCTTTCTTGATGTTTTGCATGGAGGCCAGAGAAGTTTAAATAAGTTAGATAGGGACCTAGGAAATATTTTTATGGCATTGGTTTTAAATTTAAATGTGAAACCTAAATGAACAAATATTAAGAGGGTAAACTACTCAAAACCCTTGCTAAACCCTTATAGTGACCAGTTTGTGCAAATGGAGTTAGAAATCCACTATAAATTGAAAGGGACTCCCTCAATATACTCCTCGTTATTTTTGAATATATGGAATTGTATGAACAAGGTGTAAAATAGGGTATTTTTGACCATTTTATGTATTTTCTAGGTTCTAGGAGTCTAAGGATGAAATCAAGTTTAGGAGGAATATATAGGATTTTTATAACTCCCTATGGTCATTTAATACTTTGAAAAGACTCTTAAGTATGAAAACAAACATATTCATTGTAGCTAGTCAAAATTGGCATGGTGACCAAGCTAGCTAGTGATAAGTGTGAAAAATCCAATTTTAAGTGATTTTAAGGTGTGCTTGATTCTGAGGACATAGAGGGTCTTGAAATTTTCCATCTACTCCCTCCCATGGATTTTCATAGAAACCTAAAACCAAATTTGAGGCCGAGTGTGTAGGATGCATGAAGGAAGAGTTTATTTGACTACAGATGATGATGGGTCATTCTTATATTATTCCATAATACCAATCCTACAACCAATGCATGGAGATGCATGTATGAAAGCCTTCCCATTCATTCTAATCATTATAATTTTCCATAATTAGTTTTGGGATGTTCAAACAGGTCTAAATCATGAAGGTAATTTTTTGAGCTAGAATAAGGAGTTTCATGCCACTTTTCAAGAGTTTTATACCTTTTATGGACACTTGTACGTATTTACCTTACATTGTTCATCCCATATCCTCTTATCATGCATAAGTAATTAATTATCTTAGCTTGACAAGTGTCCTTGTGACCCTTGGACTTATCTCTTCTTATCTCTCTCTCTCTCAAGTTCTATAAGAACTAGCCATTTTGGCTATTATAACTTCTACTCCAATTGAGTATGGAAAATCCTTGATCATTTTCATACCATTTGATTAATAAGACTACTAATTTTTTACCTCTTCATGACTAATCATAGTGTGTTCTACTTGAATGTTGGATCTTGCTTAGTAAAGACTATGGAATACTTAGCATGTTGTCTCATTATTTCATCCTATTTGTATTTGGAAAGCTTCTTATTTAAAGGCATGTGAAGTGTTCTAGGAAATGTCAAGGATTGAGTTATTATATTCATTAGTGTCATTCAAGGCCTCTTGTCTAGTCATCCTAGCTTTTCACATTCATCCATAAACTCATAATGTAACATTGATGTGAGAAGATACATATTGGAGTGTATGTTTGGTTAGTCTTTTGTTCTCATGTGTAACATGATGCTAGTTTTAATTCATCATATAATTTGGTGTATCACTCTTGTAGGATAGTTTGATTTCATTTTTCTCTCTCCCTTTTCACTCCCAAATTTTAGGTGTAGTAATAAACCAAAGTGGTACATCAAGGGAGCTAACCCTACCTAGAGATTCACCTCATCCTTAGGCTACCCACAAGCCTAGAGGTGTTTCAATTATGCCACTTTGATGAGGAGACCTTAGAAATATACTTAAAGTGTGAAAATCCAATTGACAACACTCTCTTCAATATCTTTACGGTTTTTTCATGTGATTTTCTTTGTTTTGGTTTAGGATAATATTAGTCTTTCACTTTGGTAACTAAAGTATAGATATTTTAAAAATAAATAGGGATCAAGGGATGTGTGCTCCCTAGATTAATAGTCTAAACCTCCTTCAACTATTTCTTTATCACTTGGACCTGTACTATCATTATGACTATGTGACATTATGCTTCCTTCCTTTATCAATAACCTTATCCAAGCTATGAACCTTCTCCTATTTATTCTAACACACTAGTCTCTTCCTTCTCTTCTCTTTCCTTGTACTCTACATTAATTTATTTTTCTTCATCTCTTTTCAACCTCAAATTCTCACTCTCTTGATTCACACTTCTCTTTCTCCTTTTCTCAATTACTCTTCACTCCTACTCTACTACTACCTCTTGAGTTCACATCCGACTGGGTATCTGTTCTTTGGTTTCACCTTCTCTATTTTCATAGTGCTCAGTTTGAATCTAAGGTCTTCTTCCTCTATTATTTCAATAATCTATCTAGATATTGAGTATTTTTAAACTCTTATTCTATTTGATTCAACATCTTGGGTCTAGGTTCAATCCTTCCTCATTATTTATTCTCCATTCACCATTTAGTCATACACATCCCCATGGTACCCACCTAACTACTCCATGTTAGGTGGAGTAGGAACCATGGATTTTTCTATAGTCATCATTTTAATGAGAATAGGAAGTCATTATAAAAAATTACCTTGGATTCCCCTCATAAACTAATTATTTTCATCTTTAAATGCAATATAGCCTTGTACTATGAATTTACTTATATAACTATTAATGGTTATGTCTACACAGTGATCAATCACATGCATCCAAGGTGAATCCAAGATTTTTAAACTTTTTATATTTTCTTGAGTCCATTATATATCATGTACACTTCTTGGTTGGTGGTATAAATGTTCCAATATTACCACCCATGTAGCTATAAAATACATGAATTTGCACCAAATATCTCATAGGCATTTGCATAAATGTTATCCTAAATAATTGATTTAGAAGTACTTCTTATCCTACTTGCCTCCCATTATAAAAAATCATTAATTTTCATATCTAACCATACATTTATATCTCTTTGACTTGGAAACCAATGCAACATGCCCTTTAACAATGACTTCCATGCTCACTACACCATTATTAGCAACTATTTTTGGATCCCCAAAACTTACTAATTATGAGGATAGGCAACTATGATATTGACAAATAACATATTAAAGGACCTTTCATAGACCTCTTCAAGGTTTATACAGGTAAATCATAGGGTTTTATCATGATTTAAGGCTATATCACATATAATCTTGATTGCAGGAACATAAATACATAGAAATATAACTTAGAATTGACAAATATAGAACATGAAATATTTTAGTGTGACTATGTACATTTAGATTATGTAATTAATATAATAAACATAGGAACATTCAAAAAAAATAGATGACTTCTTCTTTTATTGATTATAATAATTCATTACATAATATCATATAGATTAACTTACATAATCTTACAATACAACTCATTGAATAAGTACTACATTAATCTCATTATAGAGCAATTACAATAATAAAAATTATTCCAACAATAAACCCCTTTCCATAAAGATATATCCATGATATAAATCTACGATGTTTTAGTTTTAACTTCTTATCTATTTTAGGTAGCTAGTTGTGTCAAGTCACTTCTAACTTTATCTATTTGTTACTAACTCAAAATAGACTAACTGCATTTTGATTTGACTAACTGTTGAACAAGATTTCATGACTATAAATGGAAGTTTTTATTATGCACAAAAGATATTGTTGGACACATTGAAGAGTAATATATTTTAACATATGACATATATATTTGAAAATTTTATTTCTAATAATGTTCTATTGGATCTTTATCATCTATGTGTTAGCTCCATGTTGATATATGGCACACTCAATTACTCCTACATACACATGTGTGTCACTCTTATACTTTAATGTGATACATGCATAAATAGAAACATGTTACATTCATAGTTAAATGTCGGTATTTCCCTCTACTGATGTCATATGGACATTAGGGGCATCTACTTCTTTGATATTTATACAAAAAAATTATATGGTTCGATGATCAATCTACATTATCATGTTTTAGCTTATATGTGTACTTACACATGCCTTTATCCATGATTATGTCTTACACATGGTAATTGATATGCTATACACTTCACTTTTTTTCTTAACACATTGGATCTATGGGCTATTATGACATGTTTATGATAGTTGTTTATGATTTAATTTATACACTTTGAGAGTATTTCCTTTATATTTTATTCCTTATTTTATCATTTAAATATGCTTCTTTTCTTTCATCGCTTATGAATATGTATTTTTTCATTGACATTTTCTTATGTCAATGTTTGTTATATGGACATTTGAACATGCCATCCTTGATTTTATGGACATTTGACTAAGTCATGTCCCTTTGATTTATGGAATTTGAACATGCCCATTTTTTTCATCTACTTGGGTCATTACATTTTGACTTTCATTTGAGTGTTATTGTGTATGTGCTTATTTTCTTATTGCACTAGTATTATTACTATCTATATGTTTCCATGAGATTTATCATGAATTTAGGCCTACATGTGATCACATTAGTTATATGTGATTCAATGATACATCTACCTATACATGTTACTTCTATATAATAAATGATTATATTAAAAATTTATATAATTATCTTATCCTCTTGAGGTGAGGTAACTACTATTCATATCTTTATGTCACCTCAAAGTGGGGCATATTAGTGGGGGCATGCCATAAAGACATGTTATCCACACTTGATACATTTTTTAGATTTAGTGGGGGCATGTCATATGGGCATGGATTCCACACATTCATAGTTCCCAGATTTAGTAGGGGCATGCTTTGGAAGCATGTTCTCCACACCTATTTAGTATTCAACATCTCCACTTTATAGTGGGGGCATGTTTTGTAAAAATGCCCTCCACATTAGTACTTATATCAATTTTTATATTTCTCCATACATAGTTTGGAAATTCTTTGGAAGATTGTTTTCCACACTTACATAGTTATATGAATTGGGTAAATCACATGGTTATATGATTTAAATTGATAGTTATGGTAAAATTCTATACATTAGTATTATTGTTATACATAGTTTTAGCATAAAACATATATAATTTGCATATATTATGCAATATGTTCATAATGTTGTAAAATAAAAACTAGTTTTATATTTCAAAACTTTTTTATGGACTATTAAGATATCATAACTTTTCATATTGATACCCCATGGAATTTTACAAATATTTATTGAGACAATATACTTCAGTAGTTGATTCACTTTTTGATATGGTTGAGGTGATCAAATCACTCATTCATTCCATTTTTTTATGATATAATTGATCATCTAACCTCACCAAGTTATAAGCATCATTAGATTGTATGGTTGAGTTAATCTCAATTACTAGGTGGTAACTCAGGTTTACTCTAAAGTTGGAAGCATGTTTCCCTCTTTCTCTATGTGTGTACACTTAAATTTTATCACTTCATTTATCATCACTAATATTATTATTAGTAAACACTAAAATATTTATTTTCATCTAATAATCACGAATCTTTCCCAAATTCATATAATTCATTATTACTAATCTCTTTATAATAATTTATCTAACATTCCCTCATTCTTCTTCATCATGCTAACCTTATTCCTACCCCACAAGTCAATGAATCATTCTTATAATTTGTCATATATCTTATAATATTATTATAACCCCACCTATCCATTATATTAGAATTTAAAATTCAAATTCCACCTACCCTAGCCTATTCCTAGGCTCTCCTACATCCCTAGTCCCTAGTTACACATCTAATGACCTCATCTAACCACCTGCTAATCTTGCTTAGCTCTCAATGGATTCTATAATTATCCAATTCTAGAATCCTCCCCTATTCTTTCCTTATTCTCTATAAACCTCTAAATATATAGTGTTCTTGGGATTTTTTTCCAATTTATTCCCCCCACTCCTATTTAAACCATGATACCTTTATGCAATGAGTCAAGGATTTTCAATACTAAAATGATGTTGTTAAAGCTTCTATAAGAAAATATCTGCAACACTATCTTATAGTAACATTATTCACTTGGAAATCTATCATCATCCATTCATGATAAAAAATAATTTGAGTCTATTCATAATAATCCAATATCAACATCTATAATCTTCAATTTTTTTTTGAATATTTATTGGGAGCATTTAGATTTAGATTATAATGTTATTTTAAATGTTTATTTTATTGTATTTTGATCTAATGGTTTCCAATTTTGAAGTGGATTGGTAATGTGAGTTGATTTTAGTATATGATTGTATAGATTAATCAATTACTCAAATTTATCATCCCACATTTGGCAACCACAATGGGATCCCTCTTTTTAATAACCTTACTTTAAGTATGTTAATTTATCTTGTAGGTTTGAAATAATAAGAACTTGTGGCTTCCAAATTTAGAATTGAGAATTCATGCTTTTGCAAGGATGAGAAGGATTATAATTTTGTTTTCTTGTATAATAATATCTATCCATCTAGCTCATTGGGTTTTTGACATACTCATATCATCTAACTAATAAATGTTTTCAATATATTAATCATTATTATATTTTTGTTGAAAAAATAGTAAAAAACTTGTTAAAAATGTCTTGTAATTAGTTAATTTTTAAAGTTTTTATTCTAATTTTGAGCTGATTTCATAGTAGGAAAGGACAAATCTCTAAGGCAGTTCTATTTGAAAAATATTTAGTGTTTCCTTTATTTTCTACTTACAAAGAATTTTGAGATCATAAAATATAGGACTATTAGATTTATATTTTATTTATGGACCAAAGAATATAAAAACCCATTTATCATATTTTTTATTGCAGTGTACCCCATAGATCCAAATTTCATTAGATATCACTTATGGTAGATTTTATTTTATGATTTTTTTCATGCTTTTTGTTCATATTCATCCTTGGTGAGTATTTTTATTTTTTAGTTCAAGAATTTAATTGGTTCTCCTTTAATCAAAAATTATTTTTGTATATCTAACCTAATTTTATAAAGGTATACAACATTGTTATTAATAATTGTATAGTTAATCATTTCCTTCTTGTGAGGTCTTCCTATTATTTCAGGTAAAATAGAAATATCATACGCATATTTCAATCTCAAAATATAATTCTATATTATGTTTTAACTATTATATTAAAAAAAAAATTGATTTTGTACCATCCTTAAAAGGATCACATTTAGAGATTAACACTTTAAATGGTTTGTTGATATTTTTATTTTTCTGTCAATAATTTGTTATGTTTAAGTTCATAAGTCGTAGTTGTAGGGTGTAGAGTTTGGGTTTCACACCTAACATATTGCATTTGGGTCATATCCAACAACTATTTTTTACCTCTTTGAGGTATTTTTATCAAAAATTATGCATGTGTGGAAGGACTTTAGCCAAGGTAGTCTGATCAAGTGAACACCTATTCATTGCATTTCTCAAGCTGTAAGGTGACTCATTCATACATTTGGTAAAAATAATTCATGTGAAAAATGGTATTTGGGGTTGTCACATAAGCATTGATGTTGGGATGTGAACCCATGACCTTGTTGGATAAAGGGACTGATGTAAATCCCCCATCCCATTATGATTTAATAGAGCCACAATTTTCAAGCTAATCATCATACTTTTTGGGTTAAGATATCATCCATCGATCATCATATCTTCCTTTATATTCATGTCTATTTATAAGTCTTTTACCTCTCATATAAGCTTTTGTCATGTCATAATAAATTTTGGGTATTAAAAAACCATTATAGTATATATCATTTTTGAACTTTTATGACTCACTAGGACTTTTATGGTTTTACACAGTTGTTTTATATGATATTATGGACCTAAGAAAACTTTGTTAGATAAAATTCATTCTTTTATACATATATAATTTAAATATTTGAGAGTATTTTTATAATTTTATTCTAGTATATTAATATAAAATATTAAAATATTAGTTTAAATTCCAAAAGAAAGGATCATAATAGTAGTATAAATAGACATAAGTTTATATCTTTGTCATCATAGTTTGTAAATATTAGATTTCCCTCATAATTTGAAATTGACTTAACTGTAATAGCTAAACGTAACCAACTATTAAATTTAGTAGTTTAAAAAAATGATTATCCATGTAAGGGGTCCTACCCCTTAACCCTACAATGGGTGCTACCCCTTGACCCCATTGGGGGATGCTTCCCTGAGACCCTGTATCATGACCCCTTATTCAATAGTTATATTGTGAAAACTTGAGACTTTTTTGATAATGTTTTTAATCAAGGTTATTGGTCTAAAATAACCTTTTATTTAGATTTTTATAGGGGTGAATTTAGTGGAAAATTATCTTTCTTAAGACTACTAACCTCTTGTTTAATAGGTCATATTTTATCACATTTTGGCTCTATCTAACATCTTATCTTGTAAGTTTCCCCTCAATATTGTCAACTAAAACTACTAATCACCTAAGTTTTAGGACACTTGTCAAATATTTTGACATTTTTAATACCATATTACACACACACACACACACACACACACACACACACACACACACACACACACACACACACACACACACACATATAATTGATTGGTTAATCAAATTTATGTCTACTTGTTTGTATCTAAGGGCTAGAGTGGTGTATGCTCTCATAATTATGACCTAAAGATGAGTCTTAGAGGATCAAAAACCACTAACAAACACTCCCATTTTTATTTTTTAGGGTTAAATATGATGTGGAAGTGATTCCAATGCACTTGTTGTAGTCCTAGGGGGATTATGATTCACCACCATACCCAAATCCACACTTTATGTTATATCAAAGTATAAATAAGAGGGATAATAGTTTTAGGACAAGTGGGAGACCCCATATATAATTCCATGAAGTTTATGAGTTAATTCTTTGATCCAATCATTAGATAAAACCATATACAGAGTCAGGCCCCATATACCTAGTGTATATTGAGGGCACTCCTAGTGGGCTCGTATAGCCTAGAATAAGACTATCAATTATAATAAGTGACTTGTTATCAAAGTTAGAATCATATCTCATAGTTAATATTATGCATAGACATGGTTGAGAGGTTTTGTGAGATTCTATAATGGGTTACTAGCCTACAAAATCACTCATAAAGCTATTAGATGGTGAAGTCATCAAGTTGCACTCCCAAATCCATTAATTAGTGATAGGTTTATGGCTTGTTTTTTTGTTGTGTGATATAAAAGCCTATATTGTTTACATCCCTTCAACCAAATAGATAAAATGTTATCCCCCTATTCAAATATAACCCTTAATTTAACCATCATTCATTCTTAAATCACTACCTAATATTGACCATCATTATTATCCCTTATACTAGACCTTATCGTCTACTCCTAGTCATCTTCCTTGGACTTAGTTACATTCTAGTCATCCCCTAGTATTTTCATATTCTAGTCCATCTTGTCCTTTCATCCCCACTTCATCTTGTCTTACTCATCCTTAGGGTCCTAGTCCAAAACTATTTCTCACCTCATCTTAATCATGTTATTTATCTTAATCTTATATAGCCTAATCACTTTGTCCATCACCATATTCTTTGCCTATACAAATTAGTCCTAGTCATAGTCTAACTCATCCCCTTGTCTATACTAGTGATCTTATTAAGTATGTAGTTGTATGTTGGTCTTCATCTATGTTAAAAAACAACTCTTTCCACACTAGGGTCTTCATTCTAAGATTGGTTATGTCTAAATGAGTTTGAGTCATACACCCTATTTAATCCTATCTTCATATGCTATCAACCAAGTCATCTCATTTAAATTGAGTCGATAATCTTAGCCTTGACCCAGTCTAATTTCTCAAATCCAGTCAACCCTATTAAAAGTCACATTTATTGAGGCTAGTCTAGCCTCTTATAAATCCCTAGATATTTTCATATCTCATTCATTTAAATATAATCTAAATCACCAAAAGAATAGCTCACATCTTAATTTGGTCTACTTGATCTTATCTTAACCCATTAAATATCACAGCATGGTAAATATATAATCAAATTTGAGATCAAACTAAAAGCAATCATTTTTCCCAAATTTATTCCACACATCCCATGTTCATCCCTTAACCTTTTCATTCAATCCCTTTTTCACCTACCAACTGGGACCAAAAAATCACATCATTCATACTTTATCCCATCTTGATCCATGGCATCCAAAAAATATTTGGTTGATACCCTGATTTAGAAATACCTCATGGAAAATAAGGATGTCCTCATTTACTACCTCCTTGAGATAATCACTCTATGTCCTATATAATTTGACCTCATCCACCTTATTTTACCTCCAGACTGTACCCATCTATGTTAATTTATTCATATCCTCCATACCAGCCAATCTCATTCAAATCCTCCATCCACTAGTCATAAGCAGTCATATACCCCTTCATATACTAGAAATTATAATCCTACCCTAGCAACACCTTTTAATATTATTCTATCGACCCAATCACATCAATAATAATCTAATCAAAAGTCTAATGCTTCATCACCCAAGTAAGGAATTGAAAATGGGTCCTATAATCATCTTATTTTATCATTATAAACCCTCTTCTAGTAATTTATTACCACTAACATGATGGTCTATCCACCCATACAAAATCTTGATCCTACCAAGCCTAAGATCTCTTGGTATAAATCTAAACAATACTATATATATCACCAAACCTTGGGGTATACCATTAATCAATGTTACAATTTTCAAAACTATGTCCATGACCTCATTGACCATGGTGACATCAAAATCAAGAATGAATTAGATGAGTATATATTCAAAGGTAAATAAGAAGAGGCATTTCACTATTCTTTTTATAATAATTATCAAGCTCTTCCCTTTCTGAGCCAAGGTCAAGACACCGAGTCCATCTTTAATGGTTCACCTATCTTCTACAAATCCTCCATCGATGATGAGTCTATTCCCCATAAACCTAATCCTCCCTTTTCTCTTGAGTCCTTCTTCCATGTGCATATATTTGTTGAATCCATTATCTCCACATCATCACATTAAAGACCCTATTTAGAGAGGTAGTTTGTAGATAAATAATCCTCTATTAGCAATATTTACTCATTAATGTCACATGTATCCTTGTTATATTTAGAATTAGAGTCAATAAAAGTATTATTTGAATTAGGATAATGTTCAACACTAATATCCAAGTCATATTTATCATTATAAAAATTATTCCTAATAGATATTATAGCTCATGTTGACATCTACCTATTTGAGAGTACATCCAATTTGGATGTCAACCAATCACAAGTCATATCTTTTGATCCTTATCAATATGAATTCATAACATAGCTATTACAAAATTTATATATTAAATATATTCATAGTGGATATGATCTTACCTTAGATGCATGTACTATAACTGTCTTAGTGATCCTTTTGTGAACCTTGAGGAGATTTTCTTTGATGTCAAAACTGGGTCTCCTGGGAATCCCTATAAGGACCATGATTCCCCATCACCATTCATTTACCTCATCCTACCATCTCTCCTACCTTCATCCATTATAGATATTTTTCTTCCCATTGATCATCATTTAATCACCTCTCTCTATAGGGATGAACATGAACATACATCGTTAGATGTTATGTTTGCTTGACTAACATAACATTCACTAAACATATAAAGGTCTAAGACCATATTCAAAAAGTCATACATGATGATCAAATCACCTTTGATCCAATAAGACATAATTAATATAATTCAAATCATCGGTCTAATAAAAAATTATCTTCCCCTATAAAATCCCTCTTTGAGGCACTAAGGGACCATTAAAGTCAAAATAATCATCATCTATCAAGTTAAAAAGTAATCTCCTCTAGTAAAACCCAAAGTTAGGAACCAAGGGACAGTCGAGATATAATCAAATTTTAAAATCAAAATAATTTCAAAATAAATATCAAGATGACTGATAATAATTCAAATAATATAATCAAAGAATAAACATAGAGTTACAGTGTCTTGGATCTCTTACAATCTTTTGTCATATGGCACAATCAACTATGGAACATCCAACATTTACACTAGTGTAATTGTTAGTTCCACTTAAAAATAACCCATCACACCTCCCTATCATGATCTTATCATCCATTTAAGTCATATACATCACCATCAAATCCAAACCCTAAATCCATCTATTCCACACTTCACAAACTCAGGTGGTATTATCTCATATAGTGGTGATTAAGACACCTACTCTAGATGTCTATATGGGTCTAAATAAATATTCAACAAAGGTCACAAGGACAACAATACATACAATATTGATAACATGATCCTAGTATCACATATCTATAGAATAGGTGTTGTCTAAAGATGAGGATAACATTTTCATCACTACATCTTGCATACCTCTAATAAATTTATATGCCAATAAAAAAGTCAAAAAAACATTCATCCAATGGTGAATACTAGTCTTCTAGAACCTTGAGCAAGTACCATGATGAAAATAAGTTTACGATATCATGGTAAAATAGTATATTATTCACATTGTACCTTAAAAATTTGGAGCAAAATTTGTCCCTTGTCAATCCCGATCCATGTCATCCTTGCCTATCTTCTCCCTCTATCCATTATTCCTACCCATCATCTACCATCATATCTTGCACGTTATTATGTCCATATTTTCTTATATTCTTTACCTTCATAAGGGAGTGGAATATGTCTTGATAAATGTTCTATAATCATCGTGGCATATCCTCCAATGGACACTTAGGTAACTAGATATTTGGTTCCTTCATGATATGGTCTTTAGTGATCCCTAGTCCATTTTTCCTTGGTCCTCATGTCATTTTTTAGCATCACCCTCATCATTTTGTTATATCATACATTATTACATCCATATTTATCCTGGTTGATAGGCTTAGCATTCCCTTTGATATTAACTACATTTGTATAATGTATATACATATTCTTAAAAGACCTAAACATCCAAAACATCTCATCCATCTTTTCATATTTCCTAAATATCCAAGTCATTATATCTTATGTCTTAGTTGTGTCATCATCTTTCCTTATCTTATATACTATTGGTCTTATCTTTTTATCATCTTTTTTTTTCTATGTCCTAATCTTGGCATCTAAGTCCTTATCCATAACCTTATCCTAATCTAATTTTTTAGTCTACTCAAAATATATACCCATTTCTAAATCCATATCCTTAATCCACATTCACATCATGATCGACTTCATCCAACTCATCACCTGATCACTCATATCAACTCTCATCTAGGAAATTAGACAAGACATAATGCATTTACATGTATATACTTGTGTGTTTTTATTTTTGATGATGTTTAAATTGTTTGTATGTATTTTATCATGTATATATCTGCATATGTTTATTTGATTTGATATTTTTATCTTCTTTTATTAATATTTTAATTAGTCTTGTATCATGTCTCTTTCATCAAGGGTGAAATGAATGAGGATGCTATGATGGAGCCAAAAAATTTATGATAATGATTTTTTGTGCCCTACATAGAGTTCATCATTTTCCCCTTTTATAATCATCAACTTTGGCATAATGTCCTCTTGGTCATACCTATATCATGGGGCGTATTTCCTAGTGTTATATTTACATCATATTTTCTATACTATGATGAGACCTACTACATAAATGATGGATTGATAATGGAATGCACTTATCATTTTTCATATCCTATCTCACATGAATAAATATATAATTATCTTAATCCCATCATCAAGTCCATCATCCCACTCTACTTCTCTAATAGCCAATCATTCCTCCAAGTTATTTATTAATGTGCTTATATCCACTAGTTACTCATCTATCATCTCTCTAGTCATCAACATCTAACATCTCATCTCGTATCATTTATCTTAGTCCTCTATCTTCATGTATAACATCTAAGTTTCATCCTCTATCTGGAAAATAAGCTATATAAATGTGATTTTCATCCTCCTCTAATCTATATTGTCATCTATCATCTAATCTAAACTATATCAGCTTGAGGTCTTTTCAAACTACGTAGGTAGTGCTCAGTAATATGGTGTGCCTAAGGTTAACTCAGTCATTATCTACTCTTTCCCCATCATTCATCATCACATATCACTTTCACCTCATCATCCTTAAGTCTTGAATTATTCAAATATTTGAGCTTTAAAATCAATCATTAAATAATTAGTCTATTGATCAATCACCATCCTTACAATCATTTCTTCAATCTTCCCATTCAATTTCTCACACCTATAAATTGGGACCAACAAATCACAACATCCATTTTTTCTTCCATCAATCATCCATTATCACTAATTGGTCAATTCATCATTTAAATTTTATGGTTTCCTCCTTTGATTGAGTCATGACTAAGACTGTAACTTTATCATATCTCTTTCTCCATTGCATGTGTCCTTGCTAGGGGAATTGTCACTATTAATAACATCATGTTTCATTTATTTGATTAATTTTAGTGTAATTATTCCCATTTTTATTTTGGTCACTTGATCATATCATTTCTTCTATCTCTCATTTGTATCATCTTATCTTTCACCTTTATCTTTGAACTACATCTATCAATTAATCTTATCAAATTATCTTATTTAATCCAATGATCTCGCATGCATGTGTCCTTGATTGGGACATGTTGATAGATCATGGCCTTATCTATTAATCATCTTGGTCTGAAACTCTCCCTAGCATGTGTCCTTTCCTAGGATATGTCTAAATCTTTTAGGCCTTTTATCTTATCATCATCATTTTATAGTTTACTCCCCCTTGAGATGCATCAACAACCATGACACAATCATTTATGCCCCATGTATATAGGTATTTTCAAGGATCATCATCACTTTATATCTCAAATCTCATCTCGAGTTCATTTTTTTCATCATTGATCTCATATCAAGCATCCCAATCCCTCATCTATTCACACCTCCCACCCCTCATTTCTTATTTATGAGTGTCCATCTACTTCCTTCCTCCTTACATGTCCCCTTAAGGGGAATCCTATTTCCACTAAAATCATTTTTTAATGTTCATCCATGAGTGTATTTTTTATTTGAAAGACCATTAATCCTTGTACTTCATTCCGTTGTAATGCCCTTTCAAAGAGGGGGAAATGTATGCACTTAAATTTTCGCGCTTCATTTATAATCACTAATATTATTATTTGTTAATAGTAACATCACTAATTTTATCTAATAATCACTAATCTCACCTAACTTCATCTAATTCAACATTAATAATCTCTTTTTTATCATTTCTCTAACTTTTCCTCATTCTTATTTATCATGATAATCTCCTACCCCAAAATTCAATTAATCCTTATTATAATATGTCATTTATCTTAAAATATTATTCTAACCCCACTTTTCCGTTATGTTATAATTTAAAATTATAATCCCATATACCCTACCCTATTCTTAGGCTATCCTACATCCCTAGTCCCTAATCACACATATAATCACCTAATCTAACCACCTACTAACCTTGCTTAGCTCCTAATAGATTCTAGAATTCTCCAATTCTATAACCCTCCTCTATTCTCTCCTTATTATCTATCAAACTCTAAATATAGAGGATTCTTGGGAGTTTTTGTCATTTATTCCCCCAACTCCTATTTAAACCATGATACCTGCATGAAATGAGTCAAGTATTTTCAATGCTAAATCTATGTTATTAGAGATTCTATAAAAAAAAATTGAAACACTATCTTATTATCAAATTGATCAATTGTCAATTTATCATCATTCATTCCAACTACAAAATAATTTCATTTTATCCATGAAAATCCAACATCAACATCTATAATATTCAGTCTTTTTGTTTGAATCTTGATTGGGAACATTTGGCTTTAGATTATAATGTAGTTTTAAATGTTCATTTTATTGGATTTTGATATAATGGTTTCTAATTTTGAAGTGGATTAGTAATTTGAGTTGATTTTATTGTATTATTTAATAATATCATAAATTGCTCAAATTTATGATCTCACATGCTCTTTATCTCATTAGAGAACTACATTGGATTGATGCCCATTTAGGATATGTAGGTAATGCTCAGTCATAAGTGGTTTTTGAGGCTAGTTCAATGATTCACACTACCCTATTTTCCCCAATTTTTATCTAATTTATATCTAGTGCTAATGCAAGACTAGGATTTTCTATTTTTAAGGACTTCCACACATAGTATCGACACATATAACTTAACATTCAAACCCACAAGTAGTCACATAGACCTAAATCTATTAATTAGGAATACACTCAATAATGATAAGGATGCACTCAATATATAAAACCACATTGCATTATTGTTTGCCTTCTATGGACTTGTCTCAGTAGACTTTGAATTACTATTTTATAACATTACTATATTTGTAGTTATTTTTACATAATTGTACGTATAGTAAGCTTACTAGTCAAATCTGATTTAGTTTTGAGGGATTCTCTCTAACCCTATTCTCAATTATTATTATTTTCAAGTTTTTTTAATTTTATACATTGTTTATTTTATTTTAGTTTGTTGTATTTACTATATTCTATTTCATTTCAACATTTATATAGTTTAATACACTTAATTAGATTCACCTAATAGAAAAATATCAAGCACTACATTTCTTCCTCTTAATGAATCTATATGATGCTAATATGTTCTTTTCCATTTTTTTAAGGACATATTTGATTTAAATGCATGCTTAAGAGAGGGACTAGATGTTCTATTCAATATTTACTCATGTTTTTAAAGGATGCATAAGTTCTTCAATAATTAGTTGTGATAATATTTATTCTCATTAATAGAAAAAACTATGGGATCAAATATTGTTGGTAAACTTCACAAGATATTATCAAAACTTCTTTGTTCTACCATGTTCTCTCCATGATAGTTTACTTGATTCACCACATCCATTTCACAGGTGAAAAAATAACTAATATTCTTTAATTTTCTCATCTAAAGGTTCTCAAATTCTCTTCTAAGTATATACAATCTCATAATCTTCACTTTACTTGATCCTTGGTAAGTACTTTACAAGTTTCCTTTCTTTTTTTTTGGTTTAGTAGTTATTGCTACTCTTGGCAAGACAAACTCTTTCATTACTTGTTCGATAATTAATGATTCCTATGCATCCTTATTTTTATTTTATTTTAATATATATTTTTATGCCTAACTCATATAATTTAAAATAATCTTATTAGCTAGTTCTACGTCTCCATTCTCCATAAAATACCATAAATTTCGAAAGAAAAATAATGTTTTCATTTTAATACTTTAATATACATGATTTTTATTATAAAATTGGGGAATTTGAGGATGTGAGATGTTATTATTTCACATTTTTCATTAAAAGATGCTCCAAAATAAACACTCAAAATTCTAAAACATCACAAACCCAGTCAACCCAACTTACTCTCATACAAATTTGTAATCTATGTGCAAAAACTAAGAAGTACAATAAACAATTATAACTCTAATTAAATCTAAAACTACCACAATGATTTTTTATTCATAGATCAAATTTTCATATATACTTAAAATACAACTTTATTAATTTTTTTTTTCTTACAAAAAAATTATTGTTGTAGGATTTTCAAAAACTCTTCATACTAAAACATGTAAATTTATATATTACATACATATGAATTTACCATTGATTTTTTAAATATTAAAAATATATTGATTTCAAAACATTTTTTTTGAACTATAACCTAAAATTTACAACAAACTTTTTTTATCAATAATTTTTTTATTAGAATTTTTTTTTAATTTTATCTTAACATTAATTTTATTCCTATTTATTTATATATATTTTTTATTTTATAAATTTAGGAAAAAATAAAATTTGACTTCTCAACATAATGAGGAGAAACTTTCCAACATATTGATGGAGATTGTGTATCCCAACTATTACATGTGAAGTATGTATGTGTTTGTTGCACCATTGAAAACACATTTGAAATAACTAATTATGGAGTTATACTATGGTAATAACATAAAGTGTGAAATCAAATACTAACTATAATACATGATGTATTATTATAAAAAAAATTTGATAATTCAAATTCAATCTTCAATGTAAAAATAATTCATAATTGACTTTAACACCCAAAAACAAAACAAAATAGAGAAAATAAAAAAAATACCTCTTTTTCAAAAAAAATTATCAATTTTTTTTGAGTATCCAACTCTCAAAACCTTTTTTGAATGTTTATAAAATGATACCAGTACCATTAAAAATAGTTTATTTGTATCCCTTATCTGATGTTTATACCAACATAAATATGTTCACATTTTGGTATGATTGAATTTTCATCCTTGAATTAAAGGATTTATTGACTTATGCATACAAATTACAACTGTAGGTGTTGTGCCACTATGTGGCCTTATTATGGCATCTCTTATTTTTCCATAAAGATCAGTATTAAAATATAGTAAAATAATTTCAATATATACTGCTATTCTTCTTAACTATTGATTTTTTATTTTGGCCTTGATATTGATTGTTTTATTTGAGAGTCATTTAAACATAATGAAAATTAGACATTTATATGCTTATATTTTACTATTGTAAAAGTTCATGATAATATTATTATTAAGAAATAATAAAGAACATAAGGTTATATATAAAAGCAATTGATATGAAAACATAGCACCAACACTCACCATACCCATGTTGATCAGTCAAATCTAGACATGAAAAAAAAAACAATGAGTCATCAAAACAATTGTGTTAGTTGAGAAAAACCAAGAAAACCAAAAAATAGACATACGCCATAAGTGTAGCAGTTGGTGCCACTAAGATAACACCACCTTTGCCACAAAAATACATGAACTTCCACAGTTGATGCCATTACAGCTATGAAAACTCAAACCTTAGCCAACACACAACCATATAAAAATGGTTTTAAAAGACTATAGTTTAGTAGGGAAGATAAAACCACCAGCATTATAGTAGGCTCAAATACCACCATTTTACCTTTGCTCATCAATCACAACTTAATAACCCATTACCACTATCAAAGGGGATCATAGATCCATGGTTAAGCCACAATTTAGTATTGAGCATAAGAATAAACCAAGGTATCCTTCATATGATCCATAGCCCCAAAGCCCATTATCCCCAACACTCAACACCCCTAGAGTTATACTCCTCATAGTTACACCTACACAAAGCAAACCCTAGCTCTCGATTTTCAGTGTGCGAAGGGAGGAAGAGTGTCTCCTTGATCCTCTCCATCTCAACTCCCTCCCACAAAGGTTTTTTTGGATGACCATCATATGCTTGTATTTTAACTAAAATATGTCAAGGGTAATTAAGTTATATACAATAAATCAAAACCATTAGATAAGTATATAATAACCTAAAATAGTAATCAAATTTATCTTATGGATAAAAGCAAGATCAAATAGAATAATAAAAATACCATGTTCATTTTAAATCATTTATTCGACATGTAATGATTTCATTCATAATTTTGTAATATTATGTTCTTAACATTAGTCTTTCTTTGGTATAATTATAATTTAGCCTAAAACCCACAAATTATCTATATAATATATAAGTATTAACCAAACAAGTTTGTGTTACCATTAAAAGTGGAATTTATGTAATTTGTTGAGATATACTCTTATAGAGATGAGATTGAAAAATTAGCTCGTTAAATGAAATTAGTAAAACCTATATACACACAATGTTTTCAAATTTTATCAGTTAGTGATGCTTTCTCTCTTGAAATAACCCATCAAATCTTAATCTCTTTGAGTGCATGACTTAAAGGGTACACCAAAAAAGGGGTTGGAAACCTTTGGTGTTTTGTAGGATTGTTGGCCCCTACACCACCACTTAAGACTACTACAATCTACTCTTATCCATTTTACTAGGAATTGAAACCCTATTTATACATTTCCCTAAGTATCTCACCACCTAAAATAGCCCTTAACTAAGAAAAAAACCCTTTTTACTATGTCTCCTACTAGGTCAACCAGGTCAATGTCATTTTGGGATTTACTACATGTTATATAACTATGTTGATTTAAGCTGATATAGTTCAATACACAATGGCTCTATTTCCACCCCAACAAGGACGACATGACTAAATACATTGGATAAAATATTGGGAGGGTTTATGGTAAATACATGGATATATATACCCTATTTTATTTCATTTATAATGGAGGATCAATCAATTATGAATCATTACTTCTAATAAATATGCTTATATAATCAATAAGAGGTTTCATTAATTATATTTTTACCTTAGAGAAGTAGTACTTGTCTTTTGGAATTATTGGACGCATGGGAGAGGTCTTTGACTCTATAATTGATTTATCCTTGTGATCCTTACAAACCCACAACAACCTCTTGCAAAGAACCATAAGCCAAGGGAGAGATTGAGGCATGACAAGTTCACTTAAACAAAGCTAAGTATATTCCTATCCCTTCATATTTTGATAATTAAATGTTGTAGAGTTAATATATATATTATACTTTATCTCTCCTAGCTTATATCATTTCCATGTTATAGATAGATTTATCTTTTCATGTTTATTATCTTCCTCATTTATCCCACAAGCTCTGGTGAGCACTAGATTAGCTTACATATGTATTTACTAGATTATATTGCATAAGCATTTAATATAGTATCTTACATATGCATTTACTATATTAGTTTTCTTAATATTATTTAAAATAATAATACCTAGCTTGGGTTATCATAAGATGGAATTTGACTAGAGGTCATAAAAACCTCTTTGTTACCATAGTTTGATAAGTGATCCCTTAGTGTAGATTTAGTGGATCCATAATTAGTTATGACCCAAATTTAAACATATTCTAAAGCATACTTGTTAGTTTATTACCTTCTGTAATCTTGAACATTATTGAGTAGGATAAATTATATAACTATCTAGTTTCACTTGCATACATTCTAGTGAATACGATGTGAACCCAACCCTTGAAGATTTCTAATTTTTATCTACAAACAATTGGATTGACCCTATAACCCTAGTTTAATATTATGTGTGTAGGATTTTATACTCAATCAACCCAATCAATTTCATTCAACCTTGTATGTAGGTTTTTTATAACTTCATTGACCTAGTTGACTTAGGCATATTTTACAAGTTTCAAACTAAGGTGATGTTGTTGATTTTATTTGGCTTTTTTTGTGTGAAATTTCTAATTTTGAAAAACTAGATTGATCTGATTGACATAGTTTATTTTACCATTTTTTAACATTTAACTGAATTTATCTGATTAATTATTTTATTTTATGTTTTTTCCTTACAAAATACTAGGGTGATCTGATCAACATAGTTTTATTTTATTTTATCACTTATCAAATTTTAATCATACTTAGTCAACTAGATCAACTCCATTTAAATATTATATTTTTACCTCTACAAGTTCAAAATTTTATCTAGATAATACAATTTAAAATGGAAACTTAATAGCTTTAGGAAAATTACTACATCAGCCTTGTCAACTCTATATAATTTTTTAGGTTCACTCTAAACAACTTAGTAATTACTTTCTATCAAATTTTAAGTAATTTCATTTTCTCACTAGTTTTAAAAATTCAAATTTCATTATCATTTTTACCAATTTTTTAGTTCTATAAGGCTATACATTTACAATCAACTAAGTTGATTGGCTCAACTTAGCTATGTAATTAATTTTTGTCAAGAAAAATAAGTTAAATCGCTTGAATGTGTTTCTTTTGGATTGTATTTCAATAGACTATGTTGACCATCTCAACTTTGTTCTAATATATTTATATAACTAAGTCAACTAACTCAATTTTATTCTATTTATTTTCTCCTAGTTTAAGTAAATAGATTATACCTTTCATTTGGTTGCATGGTTATTTAATTTTAAAAACTACAAATAGATTTCAAAACTTTGATTTTTTCTCTTAAATTTTATTTCATTTAGTTTTCCCTATAAACTATGTACTTTTAGTTTTCAAACTACTTAGCTACTATCCTAAAGGATTAATCAATAGTTTATTTATGATCCTTGTCTATCATTTACAGATATCATGGCATGAGGGGCTTGAAAAAATACTCATAGTCATGATATAGAGGTAAACATGGTCTTCAAGTTATACCTATCTCATGATATTTTGGAAAAGTCTAGGATCTCCAAATTTATTGAACCTTAGGAATCCAACCATCCATTTATTTATGTGGTATATCAGTTACCAGTTAGCAGTTAGCACTGAGAAGTTATTTCTAGCTTACCCTTGAAACGTTTTTTAGTGGGATATGGGAATGGTACTTCTTCCATAGTCATTGCTCTAAAATATTAGGTCAACACTATCCAATGGACAAGTATCTTTCAAATCCTACACTTTCAATCAAAACCTTTTATACAACTTCCTAGTCTTCTTTTTGAGAAATTAGTTAATTGGATTTTTAAATTCACTATTAGTGCTTGATGTTTTCTACTCAATTTTGTATTAAAAATTTGTATCATCCAACATTAATACAAGGTTTGTACCATGTGCTTCAACTAGAACAACTAGCTCAACCTAGTTTCTTGTGTGTTTAGTTATTTTATTTTTATAACTAAAACTTAATCATCTAGATACAAACCATTTTAATTTTTTCTTACTTATAAAACTATGTCGATATATTTGAATCAATTTTACATAATGTTTTGTTTCCTTCCTCTATAACTAAGTCAACCTAATCAACCTAGGGAAAATTTTAGTGGCCTATATTTAAAAAAACTTTGAGGTCACTAGGGGAATTAGTTTTACAATGGTGGAAAATTAGGTTGGAAGTGATATAATAGCATAGGTAAATTAGGAGGTGACATGAAAAAAATGTAATACTAGGAAGCATCTGATTGTATAATATATAATGGAGTTGATTGACTACATAATGTAGTCATCTAACTGCATATTGTAATCATCCAACAACATTCTATAGTCATCTAAAAAGATTATGTAGTCATCTAATTACACTATGCAATCATAAAAATGCATGATGTAGTCATCCAACTATGTCCTATAGTTATTCAAATGCATGGCATAGTCATCTAACTATGTGCTACAATCACCTGACTATATCTTTCAATCATTCAACTATACCATGTAATCATCTGACTATACCCTAAAATTATCCAACTGTATACTACAATTATCCAACTATAAACATCTAACATCATAGCCTAACATCTAACTTTTAGAAGATGAATTGGATTCTCACTTGTTAAATGTCTTGTATTTGATGATGTTTTAGATATTATCTTGAAAATTAATGATTTTTTAAAATTAATTTAGGTACACGATGTATGATGCATACTATTGGTAAATAAATCAATTAAGCCATTCATAAACAACATAATTGATAATACAAGACTAATTTATCATGTAGTTAATTTATGAATAAAAAATAATAAATATTATTCAGTAAAAAACATAAATTTATCATGACTGAATTTAATTCAAGTATATTTGAAATACATATAAACTAAAACTCATGTAGCTGTAACAACCTTTTTTTAACATGTGTTTCATTGTTTATATTTGTATGTATTATCTCAATGGTTGTTTCAATATCTTATTTTATTATTATATTAGTGACACCTCTTATTTCAATAAGAGAAATCCAAATTGAAATTTATCTTTCATATGGAAACTCATCCACTGCATAACCTAAAACATAAAACCTCAAACATGTATTAAGATTTGTATGCAATCTATTTTTATGTTTGGATTTAACAAAAGATAGTGCACTAAATACTTTTTCATCTTCCACTAACCCAAAAATCATTATTTGGCAGAATTCATAGAACAAAAAATATTCACTAATTCTTTCTTGTAGAAATTTGTTTGGATAGAGTTTCTTCTATAGCCTTTTAATAATACTTGTTTTTGTTGGTTCATCTACGGTTAGATATTGTTCAACCATTGTAATTTCAATTTTTTTTGACTATTATTCAATAAATCCTTTTCAAAAAAACCCTCAACTTTAAATCCATTAATTTATATAGACTTACTAAAATGATTAATGAGAGTACCCATGTATTTTATAAATAAATTATTTGGTTTTTCTTTACCTTGTAAATTATTCCAAAATATATGATTCACCACTCCCATGGATTCAAAACACTAATCCATTTAAAATCGATCTTGAATTTTAGCAAATAATCTTTTTGAAATGTTACTAATTTTCATTCGTGTCTCATTTATGACATTATCATATAGAACCCGTGATATAGGTACTTCTTCAATTTATGCTCCAACCACATGAGTTAGTATTTTGAAAGTGTGTAGTGGTATCTCCTTTCCATTAACAAAAATCTAAAGCTAATCATTAATATTAAATTTCAAATAGTTTTTAGGGTCTTTAATATATATTAAAATTGCATAACTATCAAATATTGGTCCCTTAAAACTATTGTTTGAGTAGTATAATATATCAAGAGATTAACAAATATGTTTCCTCAACCATATGAAGTCAAAAATATCTATGGATCTCTCTTACACATGTTTTGTCAAATAATGCATTTTTTTCAACATGGCTAAAATACCACACAATGTTAGTAGAGTTTTGAAATCTATCAAATAGTACAATAATATTTTTCCTTATCAACATCCATCCTATGTTTAAATATTAAACCTATCAACAGATGATATTATTTAAATATTTTACATATAGGATCATACATGGAAATCCATCTTGTATTAATATTTTTTTACCATCAGTCACTCCAATCACAAATTTAAGAAACTCTAAAAACCGTTTTGAGATGATTGACATGTGTGTGTATGTCATAAATAAGTGCCTTCACTTTTGATACATTTTGAAATGTGCTAATAATTTTGTAATAAATATTCATTCAATGTTACATGAAGTGGATTGGATTCATATACAAAGCAACTATTTTTTGTAGGTGAACACATAAACTAGTTTTGTTTCCCTGCATTACTGATGCACAAACTACACCAACACACATTAACTTGGTACCTATATCATAATAATTCATACTAATAATATATACTAAATTATAAATAACCAATTTTAAAAGTTATTATCGTTATAATTTTGTTTCATTTTACTTATAGATAATAGGTGAGGTTTCCTTGAATGGTTCTCAAAACTATAAACACGCATGCAAACCCTTGATGTGTTGTCAATTGTTCTTACCTCATCAATGGATAATGAGATAAACCATATTGATTTTTATTTTTACTTCAAATCCTCATTTCCAATCATTGTAAGGAATTTTTACATCTCCTAAGAATTCTTATCTAACCAATGTGATTGAAGAATGTTATGCATGTAATCCAATATGCTAAAATAAAATCTTGTAATCTAAAAAATAGAGATTGGTCTACCTCTTTTCAGAATGTGATATAAAGTGGAAAAATATATTTTGGAAAGTATATTGACCTAAGAAACTTTTCCAAATTGAGTTGTGATTATTCCTTCTTTCTTAATGAGGTGTTATTGATGTTTTTGATGATTTTCATACTCTTTTGTGTAACATTAATGCATGTATTTTTTTTTTCCATCTCACTATTTTTTTGATTTTTCCATGTTTGTATTTTAGCATCTCATATATTTTTCCAAAATATTTCTCAATTTTGTCCAACTTGAGTTGTGTTTCATGTTCCTTTCCAGTTTTTTAACTCCATATTATACATTTGCATTTTGTTGTTGTTTTGGTATTGTTTTCATGTTATATAGGTTCAATGAATGGGTATTTAACTACCTAGTCAAACTTAAACAAACTTCCAATTGTCCATGTACTTGTCTCTTTCAAACATATTTTTACTAATTTTTTCAACTAAAGATTATGTTGGCTAAGTAGAAATATCATCTGATCGTGTTGGGTACTCATTATCGACATCCATGATGATGTCCTCCAATATCTTTTTCCTTGAATTCTGTGAGGGCATTTTATACCTGAAGACATCTTCCATTGGAGGCATATATTCAAAATGGTTATCAATGGTTTTTGCTTGAAAAATGGGTATAGATATTTTAATTATTATTAAAAACTAGTCATAAATATGAAAGTGTAAAGAATTAATAGTACAAAAAATCATATAATATTTAGTACCTATGTTTGGAATTAGATATCTAGGGACATATTCTAGTGGAGGCATATCCTCAAATTTATTATCATTGGGTTATGCATTAAAAAGGTTGTAGATTATTTATTAATAAATATTATAACAAAATTATAAATAAATAATATAACAATAAATCAAATAATATTTAGTACCTTTGTCTAGTATTTCATAACTAGGTACATCTTCCAATGGAGACATATCTTTAAAACTATTATCATTGGGTTATGCATGAAAAATGGTTTTAGACTAATTATTAATAAAGATTGTAAAAAACAAGTGAAAATAAATAGTAGAATAGTAAATCAAATAATATTTAGTACCTGTGTCTATTATTTCATACCCAAGTACATATTCCAATGGAGTCATATCTTTGATTATTTTATCATTGTATTCTACTTGAAAAATAGTTGTAGACATTTATTATTATTGAAACCTAATATTAATTAATAAATAATAATAGTTTATAAATTAATATTTATACCTGTGTTTACCCTCTAGCTAAAATAAGATAATAGGTTGTTCTATTTTTTAAATTTCCTTGATGTTATTGAATTAACATTATACACAAATAATAGTTTCCTGATTACTTCACATATATGCTCAACTATTCCACGTAGTCACCCAAATATTAGTTATAGTCATGTGAGTGTTGGTTATAGTCACCTGACTACTCCATGTAGTCACTTGATTACTCCACATAGTTACCTGACAACTACCTATAGTCATCTAACACCTTCTTATTATCATCCATCACCTTCTAACTATCCTCTGTCACTTGGTTACTATCACCTAATGTTTTGTTGTAGAAGTATGACAAAAAATTCATAAAATAACATAGAGGATTGAATACCATATATATAGTCATGAATGCCCTTGGATTGGCTTTTTTAGACTTAACAATATACATTTATAAGGGTGTTTTTTTTTTAATTATGTGAGTTGACCCTTAGATTTAAATTATACCCTAAAATTTAGGTGATCCTACACCCTTGACTACCCCAAAAAATCTCCAAATGCCAACTTTAAAAAATAAAATATTCATGAATTAATAAAGATTCACCACCAAAAAAATCCTTGGCTCAACCCAATCTTTTATAGACCATTCTATTTTCATTCCTATATAACTAGGTCAACTGGTTCAACATAATATTCTATATATTGATTTATTTTTCCTTTCCAATTATATCAACATGTTTAATTTTATACTACCTCAACGATCTAGTTTTCTAGTTGCCCTATCTAACTATGTGGTACTTGGTCAACATAGTTCTATGCATCCCTAAAAATCAATAAATTGATCCCATATAATATCTGGTTGACTTCATCTTACTCCCATAATTTTCATCCTTAAAAATAACATAGACTTTATTAACTTTCTTATTACCTTATTTAAACATCATGAAATAACTTATCCAAATATTTTTTAATAATCTTAACCGCTTTAGATGATACATGGGTTGTTCCTTTTTACCTACTTTTACTACTCAATAAGATAATCACTTTTGGTGTAATTTTTCACATCCCTCATCTATTTCTTGAAATATGATTCAAATAACCCAAACTAATGATGTGGATGGTTTTGATCCATTCTAAACTTATCAAGATAGTACCTTATCCAAACTACCCTACTATATCATTAGGATAATTGATACTAGTTTAAATAGTAACCCTATGATGAATCTTTTAATAGGAAACTTCTTTACTCCTAATAATGGGAGTGTTCCTCCTACCAACACTAATATTCTTCCTAATACTCCACCTTTAAATAGTAATATTCAAGTTGACACTACTCAAATCCTTGCACAAATAGTACAATAAACGAATGTTATGAAAACAAAAAACACCTCTCAAATGATGCAAATGTAACATCATTTACTACAAATGACTAATCAACCTCCTCTTATATTATCAAAAAAAAAAATTATTCCTCTTCCTCTTAGAGATACAAATGGGAATCTCATTATGCAACCCCTCATGCATAATAAAATAATTAAAATTATCCAAAATTAATATTTAGCTCCTTTCATTATCTCCACTGATATTAGAAACATTTCTTTGAATATTAAATATGATATAAATAAAGACCTTACATCTTTTTTAAGTCATTTGGGAATCTTAGTAAGGAATGTATCCAAACAAATACCTTTTTTATAGATAAATTCTTAGTTAAAACATTTACAAGTGATGTTTTAGAATGGCATAATCAAATACCTCAACATTATATTACACAATTATAAGACTTAGTTAATGCTCTAGTAAAATAATTTAAACAAAATGATCTTCCAGAATATTATCTTAGTTATTTTATCAATGCTAAGAAATCAAACTTAGAATAAACTCATGATTTTATAAAATGATAAAAATATTTAGCTCACAAAGTTGATTATAACATGAATGATGATAATATCTTTAAATTATTTATCACTACTTTAATGCCTTCACTTTAGTATAAATTTTGCTATTTTTCTCCATAAAATTTAACCAAAGCATTTGTTCAAGCTAAAAGGCAAGATTTCTTTATGAAATAATTTGAGCCAATTCTTAGATCAACTAAGGAATCTTTTCAAACCTCAACTAATGAAATTGAAATTGTTACTCCTCAAACAAAATTAGGAAGAGTTAAAGCAGATAATCAACTTACTTCTCACCCAACATTAATAGACTCACAAATGAAGTAGTTATTATCTCCATCTAAATCATTCACCTATAATAATTCCATACCTTCATGGTATGACCCTGAAAAAAAAATTGGTTCCATGCCAATGTGGTTCATTCACATGAAACATGTCATGGGATTATAAAATTTATTTTTTGTTTTATGTTAGGAGATACATTCAACCATGATCTTATGATCCAATTATGTCACCATGATTATGTCAAAGCTTCCCAAAAGAAATAGGTTACCAAGACCACATCTTTTAAACCTCAAAAAGCTTCTTCTACCCTAACATAAAACATTTGAATGATAATATTTGTGAAATTTATGTTGATTATAATTAGTATTATACAAATTCTTAATATTTGAACACAAAAAAGGTCATCTATAACTAAAAACCTACTCACAAATACCATATCACTAAAACTAAGAAACCTTCCACCAATGAACAATTACTTAAAGATACTAAACCTATTATACCCACATCCTATAAATCAAATGAGGAAGCACTTAAACAACTAAAAACCCAAACTAAATCTCCTATTCTTATGAAAAACATTGTAACTCATAAACCTCATGTTGGTTGTTCATTATCTAAATTGCATTGGATGTTTTTGGAGGAACTTAAATTAATTTCTTGTAAAATTTACCTCATGGAGTTAGTTATTTTTATCCATATCATTGTAAATTATTATGCAACAATTATAATATATCAAACAACCACCATCACTTTATTTGAAAATACCTTCCAATTATCCTTCACTTACAAAATTATATACAATTGAAACCATTTCTTCATCCTCTAAACAATCCATAAAATTTATTGAATAATACGTTATTAATGATAATATTATTTTTCAGGCTAATGATCCATACCTCTTTATTAAAATTTAAATTAATAATACCCTTATTTTAAAAGTCTTAATAGATGTAGGATCAAGTATTAATATTATTTCTCTTTGGTTAATTATTAATGTTACTTGTCTTTGGTTAATACAATAAATTGGATACACCAAAAAAAGTCTTAAATAAACATGTCTCACATGTAGAGGATTTTATAAAATAAATAAAAAACCACTTAGTTATATTTAGCTCCCACTTACTATTAGACCTAAGAAAATTCACATTAAGCTTATGGTTCTTGATTTGCCACTATCTTACAACATATTCCTATGTCATCCATGGACATGTCATATGCAGGGCATTATCTTCTTAGGTAGTCAATGTATTAAATTCATTCATAATGGAAAATATTACAAAAATGAGGCCAACCCTAATCCATGCAGTATACAATTACCAAATCCTAGATCTCAATATCGCACAACAACCATTCCCCACATTAATAGTGCACCTCTCCTAGAATTTGTTATCATAAATCTTGATTTACATGTCACCCTCACTCATTTAGATAATGATGAACCTAATGAATTAAAAAACACTTGTATTCAACTAGGCTACCCCTTTATATAATAGAATGTCTTCCTCACACTTTACTTCCATGATATAATATCATTCCTCTAATAGATGATATTATCCAAATTTCTCCTCCATGTAATGCATATGAAGTTAATTTTTTTCAAGATCCTTTAGTTATGTCTCTATAAAATTTTAGTAATCTAGGTGTTTTAACTACCGATTATCCCATATAAACATAAGCGTGAATTATTTATCACACATATGATGATAATTATATCATGGTGTAATCCCAATCACAAGATTTAGATGTACAACATTACCGAAAGACATTAATTAAAATATATGCCTTCAACTACAATGTACATGTCATTTATATATCATATGATATTGAATCATATCTTGAAGGTTATGTACATCCCATTAATCCTCCATTATTATATACCCCAATGGTAATTCAACAAATTTTAACTCAAGAATGTTCTAAACTTTCTACACAACCTATTCCTCCTTTTTATGGTCGCGTTGATACCACTAAATTTATACATATCAATAATAACTAAATTATACCCATTGAACAAACTAAAATAGACAATAAAAACCCAATTGAATCTAATCAAACAAATATTTTAAATCTAGAATCTATAACCACTATTAATCCAAAAATTACCTTAGACACTAAAGCCAATAAATTCAAATAAATATATTCTAAATATGATGGCAATGGTAATCAAATCATTGATTTGGAATTAGATTTCAGATATTATGGACCATTACCTACACTTAGTAGTGATGAATTTATACTTGAGCTACTCCACAATAGAGAACCTCAACTTCCATGCCATCATAAACTTGGTAACTTTAAGAAAAAATTTCCTCATTTTAATAATTTCATTGCTAGTTTAGACCCTAAAACACATTCTATTTCATCCCTTTCTCCTCTACCATACCATTTTCAAGATGGAAATACTATTCTCATTGAGGAAACAACAAAAATTAAATATGGTACACCAACATGTACTTAACCTATTATTATTTCCAAAGAGCTCACTCATGAGGAGCATGCTAACTTTGGTTTTCTATTTGATAAATATCATCAATCATTTACTTGGTCATATGATGATATGCCAAGAATTGATCCCAACATCATTATTTATAACATCAACACTTATCTGGATTCTAAACCCCTTAGACAAAAGTAAAGAAATTTCTACCTTATGTCATAAATAAACCATTAAACTTTTGGATGTTAAATTCTTTAAACCCATGGATTAATTGGAATGGGTATCAAACATATTTTTCATCTATCAAAAAGTCACAATGGTTATCCATATATGCATTAATTTTCATGATCTAAACTTATCATGTCCAAAATATAACTTTTCCTTACCTTCCATATATATTATTATCAATTCTACGACTAGGTATGAAATGTTATCACTTATGGATAGTTTCTCAGGCTATAACGAAATTCACATAGCTCCTGAAGACCAACATAAAACAACATTTACTACAGAGTGAGGAAAGTATTACTACATTAAAATCACTTTCATTATCAAAAATGTTGGGGCCACATATGAATGTGCAATGACCCATATTTTTCACAAGATTATTGAAACTTATGTGGATAATCTGATTGCCAAATTTAAAATTCATAAAAATCACCTCAGTGATTTGTCTATAATTTTTAGTCGACTCATTAAATATAAAGTCAGACTTAATCCATATAAATGTATCTAGTAAATTTTTTA
This sequence comes from Torreya grandis, assembly GCA_037957365.1. Lineage (NCBI taxonomy): Eukaryota > Viridiplantae > Streptophyta > Pinopsida > Cupressales > Taxaceae > Torreya > Torreya grandis. The sequence continues at coordinate 70,409 of JARHVA010010854.1, forward strand.
GTTTTCTAGTTTCCATTTAGGGCATTGATGTCAATACTATTAAAATCAAGGCCATAATCAACATATCTATACCTCATTCCATTCTTGGAATATGAAAATACATTGGAAATGTTGGGGAAAGTTGTTGATTTGTCCTAGAAATTGCTTACCATATTTACTCCATCAATTCTCTTCTTAAAAAAGGTATTGCTCTAGAATGGATGGATTCATGCCAAAAATCCTTTGATAATATGAAAGAATATATGCTTCATCCTCCCACTGTTCATCCACCTTTAAATGATTACCCATTAATCCTATATACATCCTCTATCCCCATATCAGTTTGGGTAATGCTTTCCCAAAAAGAAAATATTGGTATATAATATGATATTTATTATATCAATTGAGGTTTAATTGATTATGAAATTTTTGATACCAGAGTAGAACATAATTATCATGCTATATATTTTGTAGATGAAAAGCTCCATCATTATATGCTTTATCAAACCACTTATGTCATTGTCCATTTTGATCCACTTCATCATTTCTTATCCAATGATTTTTAACATCAATAAAAAATATACAAATGGATGGTCCTACTAATGTAATTTATCCTTAGAATTGTTACACAAAAATATATTAAAGCACAATTCACCCTAGACAACTTGTGGTGGCTTCATTTCCTACTATGAATCACCTTCAAGATACACTTCTTGATGAATAAATTCTTTATATTGAAGTTCTTCACCAAGAAAATTCTCTTAAAGATTATTTTCACCATTTCACTGTTGATCTAAAAGCAAGTAATCTAAAATAAAGGGATTGCACTCCTACTATGAAATCTAAAGTAGGTATTGAATACTTACCATAAGTTACAATTTATTTATATGAAGATACTTATAGGCTTCACTTTGATGGCATAAAATGCCTCCAAGTTTTTTAACATAGGTTTTTGGAAATACTCTAGAACATGCTAATTATAAAGATAACTTGTGTAGTAGGGAGAAAACAAAAACCATAATTGACTGAATAGACCTAAAATTAATCATTTACATAAAAAAAATTACACATACAAGTTAGGAAGAACATAACTATAATAAAAGGTGGATCATAATAGCATAACATATGTTAACAGATTAAAGTAAAATAGAGTATTTACTACACACTAACCATACATAAAAGATGATTAGGAAAACAATATTAGAATAATTATATTAATCTCTATCAACACATCAAAACCATATTCTATTATAGCAAAGCACTATATATAGGATTTTATAATCAATTGTCTCTTTGCATTCCATCCTTTCTAGATACAAAAGGAAACACTCTTTACATTCTTTCATTATTAAATTAGGCTTATCAAGATAAATAAATACCAAATTTTATATAACATAAAAAACTATATACGTCTCACATGTGTCATTCTATTATAATTTACAATTTTAACTTGTTCTAATCTATGCACAACACTTTTCCAGACTTAAATGTTTGTCTCATCCTGAGACATAGTCACAACTTGTTCTGAACTCAACCAAAAATATGAGCCATAAACAAAATTCATAGTAATCACTCCAAGTTTTATTTAATGATTTCTACCCTTTGTTCACTACTTATCCACCCTTTCAATTTTTCAACTAACATACTATCCTACTACCATTTTAGGTTTTCTATAGACTAGCGCAACTAGGTGGCCTCCCCTTAAATTTTTTCAACCAACATAGCTCTGCTCCTAATGTTTACAAAAAATTCAAAATTACTAAACTCCCAAAATTTGTATGCACATTACTTACTGATATGGTAGTGGATAACTTTGACTAGGCTGCTACAAAAATTGTTACATTTGTTCAATTGCCAACCCACTGGCTTCTAGTGCACCTAATGGTGGAGGTTATTATTGAGATCACACCTTTACATACATCTTTTTATTTTATATAATATGATGGATATATTGTATAGGAATTAATTATAGCTCATATATTATTTGGATAATAGATAGATTGACTTGAGATAGATCCTACTTAAGCATTTTCCAATCTATGAGCACTTCACAGACCATGGAAAGTAGATTACCTAGAGGCATCTAAATCACCATCATATTTTTCACATCTTCATCTTATATAATGGTGAGTAGTGATTTGTCATTAAGTAGATTGAGTTGGATATCCATTATGAGCTCATCCAGACTATCTACAATATTTTGGTATTGAATGACAACAAAGGTATTTTGTATTATTTCATTATGCCAAACTTTTAGTTTCTACATTATAGCATCCTTGCAATCTAAAAGTTTCTTGAGTGCCTTACTCATTGCCTATTTAGTATCCATTTGGACATTCTTTATCACTTTATCTTTATCTATAGTTTCAAACTCAATTTTTATAATAGCCAAGGACTGATTGAGATGTTATCTCTAATTTATCATATCATGCACTATCTTCTTGGCCTATTATGTAGATATTTATAAGACCTGATTATATTATTAAATGAGTTCATAGATAGGTTATGTTTCATTCTTGATAGCATGCCCTTGTGTTTGTAATGTGATATCTTTATGCATCGCCACCCAATCTATTGTAAGCTATGTCAAAAGAGTAGTGAATTACTTATCCTTGAACATTACTTGATTACCTAGCACCTACATAAATAAGGTGGGAAAAGTGTTATTTATTAACTATCGTGACTTTGACAACTAATTTTATACTTTGGCCTTTTCCTCATAGAACCTTAGAACTTAATGATCTAGGTCTAAAGCACTCTATGTAATCAAATCCTAAAATTTAATTGTGCCTTCAATCTACTTTAATAATGGTAGTTGAGTCACATCCATATATGTTTCCATTATAACTATATCAAGTGCCATGGATATGGTTTCTAGTATCACAAGAGCTGGTTTGAATTGATCCACTAAAATTACGAAGGTGGTTCATTGAGTTGATTTCACTGGGATGCCCCTTAACCACTGGCTAAAACTATGCAATTTGGGATATAATGCCTCTTTTGTGGTCTTCATTTAGTTTGTGCTCTTTGCTTCTACCTATTGTTTGGCCACCTTTTCCTTTTCAACCTAAAATAAAACATTGCTTTTACCCTTAGCATCTACTTTAGCTTGTGCTTTGGCTTCTTCCATGCCCTTAACTTTAGCATCTAATTGAACCTTGGTTGTAGAATCTACCTCAACCTTAGTTTTGACTTTAACTTTAGCTTTAGCTTTGTCTTGAGTTATTTTTACTTCTACTATATGCCTATGTTTTTATTTAATAACCTTATCTTGTGCTTCTTTTTCCACCTAATTATATTGTGCATCTTGTGCCTTTTTTAATTTTTGGTGGGATTTATCCTATTCTTTCCTCTTTGCCTCTACTTCTTTAGTCACCCTCTTCACATCTTATGTTTCCTTGAGTTTCTTCTATATTTATTTCTCTTCAGTTTTTTTCTTTTTTTTTTGCTCATATGCAAATTATTATTGTGTTTTATGTGATTCCTAAATAATTGTTTGTTTTGTTACTTCTTTTTTTCTTTTTTCTTTCCTCCCTTTTTTGCTTCGTTTCCTCTTCCTTTTCCACCTCCTCAAGATTTGGTGTATCTTTTGTAGTTTCATTTTCTCTTTCTAACTCCATCATAGTTATGTCCTATGTTTCCTTAATAATTTCCATGCCAATTAGGTTAGTTTTCAATTTAGTATGTTCAAATGATTCTAATTTGACCATCTGACTTTTGTGTATGAGCTTATTCTTTCTAGATTTGACTAGAGGACTGATGATCTATTTTTATTCTTTACAACATGAGGTTGGGCCTATTGCTATGTTGATTGTGTCTATTATGTACCACTCACTCCTACAGGTTCACTAAATGACACCATCCTTTCTTTGATAGTTTGTGATGGTTTAGAGGTGGGGTGTGTATGCAATAATTGAAACAATGGCCATGTAGGATTATCATGTTCTAATAGATCCACCACCTACATAACTAATGATCCTATGGATATATTGGTTAGAAATATCTTTGCATATATCTTTCATCGAGTGGATTCTTGTCCTATAATATCTATAAGAATAGATGAAGGTGGTTGAGTAATTTCAACCTAGAGGTCTTTGTGTACTTAATTTCACACTTGACAAATATGCACTACTTTATAGAAGAAAAATTCATTTTCCACCTATATGTCATTAAATTACTTATTTATGTCTTCCAATATAGATTTGATAACTTCATGCTCATGGACTCTCATCTATGGTAGGTCACACTCACCATCTATCTTGGTAACTATAGGATTATCCAACTAGGACTTTATTTTATGCATCCTTTTCTTTGGTTGTGAAAAATCATGCCACATAGGTGAATTCCTTTTTTACTTTATCTCATGAAATTGGAGCTTGTAATTATTTTTTGGTTGTTGTGGTGGTGTTTGTTTTAGATTAGATTTTTGTACCTACATAAGAATAGTTTGTAGAGGTGGAATTGACCTCACAGCTAAGGATTTTTGCCTATATACTTCACCCTATGCTTCTATAATATAAATAAAGAATGGAATTAGAGTCAAAGGTGGAGATTCCACCTCATAGATTTTTATTTGAATTATATTATGTAGCTTGGTGATCAAAGCATGTTATCCCAAATATTATATAATATCTTGTGGGATCTATGGGTGTGTTATGACCAAAGTTAGGGCTTATAGCCACCACATATTAAACCACCCCAATTAATCATAGTACTTACTTATTTTAGTCCAAGTGATGTTTTTAAGGGTAGTAGAGGGCCAAAAATCTATATTCACATTGACTAGTCTATGTGGGGATTGCTAATGTCTGAAGTATAATAAGAAAACTAAAAACTGGTACTAAAACTTTTGCATGGTTCCTAAAATTACTTATCAATTTTTATAGTGAGCTCAAATCCTAAAAACTTAGTCCAATTGAATTTTTCACATAACCATATCATTCAATATGTAATATAAATTATCCCTCTCATTTCTCTCTTTTATTGCTTGATAGTCTGCTAATACCTTTTTGTAATACATTCAATTAGACTATGCATCAAAGCATCCTTAATTAAATTAAATGGTGTTCTTTGTCATGCTCATGTGGTATTATTTTTATATAGGTCTAAATGTATTGGTGGTGTAGATTTATATTGAACAAGGGATTTAACCTAATTTGGAAGGCCTGTGGCTCATACGATTATTTGTGCAATAATCCAAATTATTATATATTGGGATAAATGAAGAGCCCTTTGATTTTAGAAACTCAATAGAGTCATCATGATCTAATATAGTCTCCTAAATTTATGTAACCTAATCAACCTTTTTGTGTCAAAATATCTATTGCAAGTTGTGATCATGCCATGCTTTCTAAATTTTCTTGTTAATATATTTTATCCATTACACCATTTGTTTATTTTATTTCATATATTTTAAGTCCATCAATCATGGTTTTAGTGAATCTTGATCCCCTAATATCATAACCAAAATAATGCATAGACTAAGAACAATATACTCTAATGTCATAACTACCTCTAGGCAAATATACTAGTTGAAAAGGAATGAACCCTATATCTCTTTTATAATGTGTTCTATAGGCCCACATAATAAAAGCGATGTGATCTTCCTAGTCATCCCTTTAAAAATTAAAAATATTTGTGAGCATTTCCTCCAATACTTTGATGGATGATTTAGCCTATCCATCTACCTGTGGGTGATAAATTGTGATCTTATGGTGAGATATAATAAAATATTCAATGGAATTATTGATATTATTATTTAATAAATGTGTACCTATGTCACTAATCAGCTTAAATTAACATCCAAATCTTGTAATGATGTTTTCGTATAAAAATTTAGCATCATTTTTCACACCACAACTTAGAGTAGTAGCAAATTCAACCCATCTAATGAAATAATTTGATGTAATAATAATAAATCACACATGACTTCATTACTTGATGGAATTATAAGACCAACAAAGTTGATCCCAAATTTCTTAGAAGATTTCTTTGTAATCATTAGAACCAAGGGAATCTTATCTCTTTGATTTAGATTTCCCATTCTTTGACATACATCATAATGTTTTCCAACTTTGTGTGCATCTTGAAATAATGTAGGCCACTAGATCCCACTTTGTAAAAATTTCCTTATAGTAGATTCACTTGTGAAATGACCTCTTGTAACCCCTTGATGTGCTTCTTGTAATATTTGAGCTCATTCATTCTCTAGAGATACTCTATATAGTACATCATTTCTACCGAACTTGTACAAAACCCATTAATTAGGCTATAAGGTATAGCTCAGGTGACCATTTGCTTTTTATCTCACTCTATATAATGCATAAGAAAGGTTTTTCGCTCCAAGAAATTTATAATATCTTACATATTATTGAGAACTACAATAGTTATGAATAGATACACATCTATAGATTCATCTTTAAGATCTTCTGGTTCCTCTCCAAGTATGTTGAGGAGATATGGATCAACATTTTCATAGCCTGGCTTAACATTAATATGGAATTGGAATTCTTGAAATAATATAAGATACCTAGATATGCATCCTCCAAACATAGGCTTATTAATTAGGTTTCCTAATGCCTAGTGATCTATGAATAACTTAATTGGTGTAGCCAAAAAGTAATACCAAAAAAATTGTAGTATAAAAACCATGAATAAATATTCCCTTTCAATAGTTTTATAATTCTTCTTAGCTATAGAGATATTCCTTCTAGCAAAATATATAGGATGATCTAGTCCACCTTCATCTTGTTGTACTTGGATAGATCTAATTGTAGTACTATAAACATCTACGTGTGCATGGAATGGATTCTTCTAGTCAAGAAATAAAAATCTTGGTGTTATTACATTTCTTTTTTATCTCAATTAATGTTGTTTGACATTCTATTTTCCATTCAAATTTTATATCCTTGCATAGTAGTTTTTTCATGAGTGCTTATATAATTATGTACCATTTAATAAACTTCATGTAATATCCTTTATGACCAATAAATGTGTAAAATTAGTAAAATTAGTATAAGTTAGCATCCCTATGATCATAATACTCTTAACTTGATCAACTAAAATTCCATTTTTGTATACGACATGGCTTACCAAAACACCAAAAGGTGTAAAAAATAAACATTTCTCTAGATTTAAATAAATGCACAATGCTTGATACCATTCTAACATGAGTCATGGATTTCACAAATGTTATTTAAAAAAAGAGAAAACATCCCAATCATCTAAATACACTTCCAAAAAATCATGAATAAAATATCTGAACTCAATTACTACAGCTCTAGAAAAAAATACAAGTGCATTCTTCAATCCAAAAGACATTACCTTATATGCAAATGAACCCAATTTAGTTGAAAATGTAGTTTTGTCTTGATCTTCTATTATAATTAGAATCTAGTTGTAGCCACTGAATCCATCTATAAATTATTTCACTTCATTTCCTATGATTGATTCAATGAATTTATCCATGAATGGTATTGGAAAAGGATCATTCACCCATACATCATTAAGTGCATGGTAATCCCCACAAACTCGTATCTCTCTATTTTTCTTTAGTTTCATCAATATGGGATAGATCTAATCTACCTTTTCTACCTTATATATGATTCCAATGGATTGAATTTGATCCAACTCAACTTTTACCTTTATTTTCATGTTAGTATCTAATCTATATGGTTGATGATTAATGGGTCAAGTTCATTATTTCAATTTTATATGAATTTCTCTTAAAGATAGATTTATGCCTTTTACCTCTAAGAATTTGGTTGGGAACACATCTTGATAGTATCATAATAATTTTAAGACCTCTAAAATCTACTTTGTTCACAATATTCTCCCACCATCATGATCTTAGGAATAAATTTTGTTCCAATGTTCCCTTCAATCTTTCACAATGTCTCTTGATATATTTTAATTGATACATTAGGCAAAGCATCGTGTAGAATGTTTGTAGCTTTTCATATTTTACTTGTTTCACAATATTTCTTCTTCAAATTTATCTATGGTTTGAACTAGTTTGATTCAATTTCTCATTCTCAATCAAAGGAACCTTCAAAATAAAAATCTCTATCACTATTATTGGACTCTATTAGGTCATCATTTATTCTGTTACATTGCTTGACAAGATCTTGTTCTTGTTGGCTAGATTTATAATTGTGTAGTGTGATATTCAAATCCTACACAAATTCCTATTGTGATGATGATTCATCTATAGTTATTAAATCTTCTACACATCCATGATAGAGAATTGTTTTGATTTTATGTAAAGACTTATGTACCAATGGATTATCATCTTAGAAGACAAAGGTCTAAATTAAATCTTTTTAAACTTGTGCCCAATACTTGGTTTCTCTTTTATGCTCTTGGTGGATATACCAAACCATTATAAAATGTGATAAGGTGTGGTTCAAGATGTACACCCAATATATTGGGCATAATCCCTATGTAGTCCATATAGATGCACACTAATAAATGTGTAACTCTGGACATTGACATTATCAAAAGAAAGGCCATTCCGATTTAACATTATCTTTTAGATATAACCTTGCACATAAGAATTTTCATGGTTCCTCCTAATGAATTTATGGATTTATATGGATGGTCCACTAAGTCAAAGTAGCTCCTTTTAGTGCATATCTAAGTGTTTTGCCTCATTGATCCAACTCTAGTACATGGTGCTCAATCCTAAATATAAATGGATTCAGATATTATATCACAAAATATTGAGGTATCTATCATTTTTTAGTGAACACCATACATAGAGATCATAACTCATGATCCATATGATCCTAGTTCAACATGTGAGTGTCTAAGTCACCACTTATGGATGATGTTGATTCCCATGGTAGAACACCCTCAGGAGTAGGATCCATGTAATCCATCACTATGGTTCTTTTAATATATATATATAAAATTGACATTAAACTTCATCAAATATTGTACCGATGGAGAAACACATTATTCTATATGAACATGCCTTATTAGAGACTTTGTTATAATAGATTTATATACTGGTCATTATTCTTACTATGAAGTGTGAAACTTTTTAGATTGATATTATGTAGGTCACAACATTTTTCATTTCATCTATACCAACTATTTTATAGGTCACAACATTTTTCCTTTCATCTGTACCAACTATTATACCCATAGGCATAAGGAGACTCTAGCACTTTTTAGATAATGTATGTCTTTTGCTCAAACTTATTCATGGGGATGACCATTATTTTATCCCCTTGATGTGCTTCAAGTTGGTTATGCATAGTATTGATGGTTATTTGGCCATCATAAGCCCATTTATTTTTGATTAAATTAGGATAATGAGTTTTTATTGTCTTCATGTTGATAACTTCAAAATATCCTTATAGGATGAGATCATCCCCTTTGATTTCAACATCCTATAACCTTTCGATGTGCTCAACACTACCATAATATTCTGGAGAGTAACTAGACTATATCTTAAGGTCGATTGACCAATGGTTTCCCAAGTTGATCATGGAATCATATTAACTATGATCCTAAAATCAAATACTACATTTGGAATATCATATCCAACTAACTTAATATCCACTTGAGAATCAACATGCCAAGGTTTCTTGGTTTTAACATACCAGACTACCTTATCAGTCTATTGTTGACCTCATTGTGTTAACTCTAGAAGATTATATATAATATTAGTGATATTTTGGGAGATATCCTCATTACATAGTGTGTTGATTAACTTCATCAAGTCTATTAAAATAGTCATAACACCCTCCTATCTCATGATCTTAATAATTTTTCCATACATTAGGACATCAATGGCTATGTTATTTCCCTTGGAAATTGGTTGATGTTGAATTTATTACAAGACCTATGTATCTTAATACATCAAATTAGTTTTTGTATTAGAATTAGGATATTTGTCTAAATACACGTCTCTAATGCCCTGATCCTAAGGCATTTCCAAAGGTGTTAACCCTTATGTGACTATTTATTATTGAGTGATTACTTACACAAGTGTATTTTACTTTGGTTGTGCATTGATCATGTTTACATTTTGCATTGTCTTCTCTTTCCCTTGTTTTTCCAATATCAGACAATCTTCTAGTTGGTGTTGACCTTATACTCTATAGTAAATGTAGTAAACTTGTCTTTGCAAGTTATTAGGTGAATTTTTGGCATAATGGTTATATGCACTACATAGATAACATTTCATATGAATCCATGCTTATTGATTATCATTGTTATGATGGCCTTGATATCCTCCAAAATATTTACCTATTATCCCTCTCTATGGACTCCTCTATTATGTTTGTATCCCCAACCTTTTCTTGTTGTCTGTCATACCCTCCTTTTTATATTCACTAAACATCATACCCCCCATATTAGTGTTAAGGGGAACTTTGGATCCAATTTTATCATTGTTATTGAAGATTCATATTGGTTCATGGTTGTGCATACTCACCAAAATATTAGTATGATAGATATGATGTATTATTATATCTTGTTAGGCCCTGTGGTTGATGCTACGGTGATGAAGCCATCCATCCTAGACTACCTTGATTCATACTGGTCATCTCCAATTCTAGTCTTAGAATTTCCTACTTTGAATTTGGCACTTGATGTGATACAACTATGAAAAAATGCTTAGTAATATCTTCCTTCAACTCTTGTAATGATCTATAATTATTTTCATCATGAATTTTGGATTTATAAAAATTATAAAACAAACCCTATGATTTTTGTATGTAATGTTCTCACAGGTAACACTTATAAGTCATATGCCCTACTACCTTGCATATTTCACAAAATTCATGATTAAACTTAGGACAATCATTTCTATGATGTCTTTCTTCTCTACACTTTGTGCACCATATACCTAATTTTGGCTTGTATTCTTCATACATCTCATCGATTCTTATCATGATTGAATTTATCTTTGCTTCAATATTAGAACAATTGATGTGAGTGTCCCTATATTCCTCTATTTCCTCTACTCGTAAGATGGCAAATTGAACATCAAATTTAGTCAAATATTGAGTCTATACAATGGAAAATCTAATTCTTAATTGTAGTCCTTTGAAATAAAAAACCTTATATCCTACAAACAATTTTTTTTTTTTCATAACATCAAAAAATCTTTGATCATAATCTATAAATAATTATCTAAATCTTTGTCAATTCTCCTTTAAAACCTAAATGATTTGGCTTTTGTATATCTAAATTTACATCCTCTTTTTCTTGACTTAATTCTCTTTTAGACTATCAGTTGTATTAGGTTAACCATGGCTGACCATGTATAGTTTAGGGGTATTTTTCAATATTTGTGTTTTTTATCCTTTTAACCAACCTAACTCAGACCTAATGAATTATCCCAAAACATATATAGGGTCAACCATGGCTGACCCTATACAACTGACATTTCTAGGAGGATTTAGGGTAAGATCTACTTATATATACAAGTTCATTTCCAACCATTTATAGAGACAAAAAACAAAAAATAATAAGTGTAAATGAACATCTGTTTATTGACCATTCTACTTGAGGAATAAATCTCAGGATTCCATACTTTCTTAGGAGATATGGATCTTGTCTTGTGGATAAGTCTTTTGGATGCATAGATAGGTTGTGTAGCCTAGACCTAATTTGTATTTTTTATACTTACATACTATAATAGTTTTATAAATCACCTTAGCCAAGGGAGAGATTGAGGCTCAGTGGGTTCATATTCAAGATAAGTATTCCTAACTTTATTTCTCATTTCCAAGAGTAGTTAGATAATGCAGTTGTGCTTATCTCTTCATTTTATTATAATTTTGTAGACATTAATGTGAGTATATGTCTTCTATGCATGTTTAGTTTAGTTATTTTTTTTGTTTCTAACCCTCACTTTGTGCCACAAGATTTATTTCTCACTATATTAGATTTATGTTCTTATTTATTAGAATAGAGTGAATATTAAACCTATGACTCTTTTAGGGTTTTTGTATGATTGTGTTACACTATAGGCTTTGGAACCCTACCTCACATGGTGTATTATGACAAGTGATACCTTAATCAGGTCTAGTGGATCGTCATATTGGTCATGTTCCTACTTAACAATGTATTCCCAATCAGAAGTGTAGGTATGCTTTATCTTCTCTAAGCCAAGATTGTTTTATAGACATGATGCATTTCTAATTACATACATTATAGTGAACCCAATGTAAAAATAAATCTTTCAATATTTATTTCACTTTATTTCATTCTTTTTATCATATATATATCATACTAGATCGACTCTATCAACCTAGTTCTAATTTTATGCATAAACTTTTGAGAACATGAAACTAGATCAAATCAGATGACCTAGTATAGGTTTCTAGACTTCTAATTCATAATACTAGGTCAACCCAATTGACCCTATACACTTTCAATCATCTTGTTAAACATATTATCTTAACCTTGGTTAACCTTATATATTTCAAGCACTCATTAGTAGGATTCTACAAAGCTTGATTAACCTAGTCAACCTAGTTAGCAGGTTTTACAAGCATATTCTAAGGTTCTTAACTAGAAATATTTATTCTCTGCATCTATGATCCACCAAGGTTCATTTATATCTCTATCTATTTATTTTTATATCTTTACTTTCATAATTTTTAGTCTTCAAAACATCCTCTACACAGTCAACTAGATCGACCCTATCAACCAAGTTCTACACACTATTTAAATAACTAGGTTAACCCTGGCCAACCCTATTCATTTTCAAACCTTTCTTTTGTAGTTCATGTTCGACCCTGTTGACCCTATTCTATATTTTATGCATATAGTGTCAAAACTATACCTTGTTTAAATTTGGAATTAATCTATATATGCTAATAATTAGTTCACACTCTATTTTCTTGTTGCTTACATGCTTAGAATAGTTTACATAATTTAATTAGGGGTTTTTATTTAATATTTTAGGTTCACTACCTCTATTTTATGCACACATGTCTAACTCACATAATCTAAACAAGAACTTTAACATTTATCTACCCAAGTCCAACCTACTTGGATTTCATCACCAAGGGGGAAGCCAACTTGATACTCTGGTTAAGTATAAATCATGGTTAACGGTATATTATGGCTAAGCACCTGACACCCTTAACATTATAGTGTGTGAAGTGAGGGGTTAGGCCCTAATACCTAGCCTTTATAATTACCACTATATTCTTTTTTAGACCAAACTACCTAAAACCATCCTTAGATTGTTATCTAGTTTCTTGCTTTATAGCCAATTTCCCATCACATTTAAAATCATTTCTTAATAATCTAAGAAAACATCTTAGGTTGACCAATTAGTTATCTCTTTACTTTTCAAGTTGATCTTTCTCTTTGCTCAATTGTGTGTGCAAGAAATTACATTAGTGCAAGGTTTTGTATTGTGCTCTTTAATTGGATTAGCCAATGTTGATCCAATTGACTATTTGTTTCCCATCATCTCTTACTTTCCTAGATTAATAGAAAAAATTTATCTTATTTTAGTTAACAACTTGTTATCAACCTTTTTTTCCCTATCTAATGTATTACGTCAACCTAGTTGACCATGTACATTTTTCTAGACCCTGTGCATTGTAAAAGATAGACCCATTCAACCATATACTAAATGTGGCCCCTTTTATCTCTTTTTTCAATCTCTATACACTATATTGGATCAACCCAATCGACCCTATATAGTTTTATATACATTATTTTTGTGCTAGGTAGACCTAATCGACCTTGTGCTATTTTAGTCACTTCTTGATTCTTTACTTTGTCATCTCTCTTCCTCTCCCTTCATCATGAATTTTGTTTTTATAGTGACACAGAGTTTTCGTCAGGGTTTTCCATAGACAGAGTATGGATCCTCTCTTGGATGCTAGTAATATTCATATTTCCACTTGCATAATGAACTATGGGACCCCTCTTAATACCTCTTCACAACATAATCCTCTTTTCTCACTAGAAGATCAATATGAATTTAGGTGTTCTCCCAAAATTCTTTTCTTTATCTTTGAATTTCCTCAACATCGAGGAAAGGATCCTTATACCATTTACAATCTTATGATTAGTGGTCAAGTTGAAGAGCCTTATTCACATACTCCTAAATTCTCAACTAGATTTGAGGGTACTAATTTTATTGATTCTCAAACTCTTCCTTCAACTATGACCCCTTCTCATACCATGACTTCTTCTTCTTTAACTTATTCTACCTTCATGCCTAGTATCTCAACTAACATGGTAGGTTTTACATCTAGTGGGCCTCTCTTAAGATCAACTATCCTTAATCCATATAATAGTGCTTCATTTTCTACCCAAGGAAATCATGATTATAATGCTTCTTCTTCTCAACCATTCACTAGTCCATATTTTTCTACACAAGCAAATTTTTCCACTAGTGCATCACACTCTCATAATTTTTCTCAAGCTCCTATCAACACCAATAGTATTACCTAAGCCACTGATACTAACACTAATGCTAACCTTAATGACTCTACTAATACTAATCAAACACATCAATTTTTTCTAAAAAATCTCAATCAAATGAACACATTTCAAGCTCATAACACAAATCAAATGATGAGAATGCAAAACCAACTTCTTCACCTTCAATCTCATCTACAACTAATGGCTTGGGGCACACATAACAAAAATATTCCCCTTCTTCATCTTTGAGATTCTCAAGACAATATTATTCCTCAACCTCATTTAATCAACAAAACCATCAAGCATCTACAAAATGAACCTCTTACTACTCAAATTGCTAATATTAACATAAGATGTATAACACCTACAATTTCCTATAATGGATCAACTGGTCCCACCCTTCATCTTAAGACATTTGGAAATATTTATAAGGATTGGGTTAAATTAAACACTTTTGATCCAACCAAGCTCCTTATTAAAACCTTCATAGGTAATGCCTTGGATTGGTACAATCAATTTAGACCACATTCCATTACTAGTTTAGAGGATTTAGTGAATGCTTTAGTGCAAGAATTAAAAACTAGTGATCTTCCTAAATACACTTTGGCCCATTTCATAAATTGTAAAAAAAATGAAAATGAAACTGCTCAAGCCTTTTCTAAAATATGGAAGACTTTGTCAAATAAATGTGAACATAACATGGTTTATTATAATATTTTCTATCTCTTTACCAATGCCCTCTTTCCTAAGATTCAATATCACGTCTATACTCTCTCTCTCTCTCTCTCTCTCTCTCTCTCTCTCTCTCTCTCTCTCTCTCTCTCTCTCTCTCTCTCTCCATGTACCTTAGATGAGGCTATTGACCAAGATAATTGACAATATTTACTAATATGTCAATTTGACCCACCCCAACCTTTTATGGCTCCTCATCTATTACTAAAGGACAAAAACCACAATATTACTAATGATGGCTCTAGCATGTGTGTTGCTTCTCTTGATTTCATTAAGACACTTGGATATTCCAAATGCAATCTTAAGTTTACATGTAGCACATGCCAAGGATACCTAGGTTATGTGTGGATTCCCATTACTATCCCACCTATCACTATCTATGTGAAGGTGATCATCTTTAACTTCCCCCTTTCTTATAACATCTTGCTTGGTAGGCCATGGACTCACTGTATGAGAGATATTGCTTCTTCTACCTACTAATGAGTTAAATTCACTCACAATGGAGCCATTTATAAGATTTAAGGTGACACTAACCCTTAAAATTTTTAACAATTCCAAGATCATGGTGTCTTTAAGATTCCTACTCTTAAGCCTTTATCAAGCATTCCATTTTGTGAGTCTCAACATCTCAACTTTCCTATTAATTCAACCTAAGGTTACAATGGGCATCCCAAGATCATTGGTAACATTACTCCTAACCTCTTAGATTTTGATGATGATGATCCCAATGAGATTAAATTAAATATCAAAACTTAAAATCTCTCACCTCATCTCATTTCATAGCTTCCTGCTT
Source organism: Torreya grandis (assembly GCA_037957365.1). Taxonomy (NCBI): domain Eukaryota; kingdom Viridiplantae; phylum Streptophyta; class Pinopsida; order Cupressales; family Taxaceae; genus Torreya; species Torreya grandis. The sequence continues at coordinate 86,322 of JARHVA010010854.1, forward strand.
CCTTTTAGCCTCACTCTCGTAAGCCTCCTTGTGATGACATTCCCATAGTCTTGACCAAGACTAGGCATTATATTCACCATACTTAATTGAATGATAAGGTTATTCCTACCTATGCCATTGATCTTCACACCCACTATTATGATGATGGTTATTCCTCAGATGATCCATTGTTAGGTGGTCTTGTGTAAGCTTGTGATATCAAATTTTTTTGTTATCATTCTTATTTACTTGAGTCTTTTTATACATCTCATCATTTTCCTTCACTTATGATTCTTGATATTTGTATTTTCCCCTTTTATCATAGGGTAAATATGGCACTGACACCTATAATTTATAAGTATCCATGTAGGACTATACTCATGGATCATGCTATGATCAGGCCTTACCATTTTGATAGGTACCCTAACCCTCACATCTAGTTTACCCCTGAGGTTAGTATAACTCTACTTAGACCTTCTGTAGATCCCACCCCTCCCTCAATAGAGCCCTTACCAGAATCCATTCTTGTTCCCACTATAGTTGAGCCCATTCTTGAGCCTAATATAGTTGAGCCTATTTCCACTCCTACTGTTGTTGAATCTTTTCTTATTTTTTATTCCATTGTTCCTTTGATTGAGCCTAGTTCTATTCCTTCTTCATCATCACCCTCCCCTAGTGATGGTTTGCTTCTTTTGCCTAATATGGCTCCTCTATCCACCAAATGGGCTGATGAGAATCCTATGACTTCTTCTACTCCTATTTCAGCTCCTACCATGAGTGCTTATATTAAAAACACTCACAAGTGCATTTGTTGCTTCTATGAGATAGATAATCATTCTTCCACCCATTATTGTAAGTTGTGACAATATTGTTGACCAAATTTAAATTTTAGATCAAATTTGGACCCCTATAGGTAAAAAACTTGGTTTTTTATATATTTTAGGGGTTTAAATATTTTTCATAGGCTATATCATGGTTAAATTGAGGTTATATGATGTAATTTTATCCTTAGTCATGGTTCATTAGTGTATTTATCATTTTAGATCATTTAGTGGAATTTTAAAAGTCATAAATGCAAGTGGCATGGTTTTCAAGGTGACAAAGTGTCCTCTTTTCCTTACAAACATCTAATAGATCAGTTTAAATATTAGGGATGTTAGTTACATCAAAATATTATAGGTTGCCTAACTAAAATCCAAGAAACCAACTAAAAAAGGGAGAAAATGGCACTTGTATGGCCAATGGGGAAGTATAACACATGGGATAAGATCATGGAAGGCCTCTTAAACTTCCTAAAACTCATATAAATGTTTGTTTTTCTTTATAAGTTCAATTTTAAATCCAAAACCATTCTGCTCTTTTCTTGATTTTCTAGACACACATAAGTGACTTTCAAGTTTATGCTTAGTACAAACAGCCCAAGACATTTTAGGAAAAATTATTTATTGGAAGTGATATTACACTTATATACCTTCATTTACATATAAATATTTCAAGGATTGATCAAATGTGCTTTATGAATCATCTTTTCAAGCTGACTATACTTTTTTGCTAACTATTTCATACACCATATAGGTTTTGCTCCATTTGGTCAAATATGTATGATCCAATTGGTGATGTTGAATCCAAAATATTTTGGATACACAATTAGATTATATCCATTCTTAGTTTCATGTTTCATAATATTTTTATGAGTAAGTTAGTCCATGTTGTAGGAAAGTGCCATCATGTGCAGTCTCGGTCAAAGTTTTTCTTATTTATAGAGTGTTGTTTTCCTATGGAGGTCTTATGTAGTTGGAGAATGATGTTATATAGGTCTCATGGTCATATTAATACCTCCTTCCAAGTTTTGGTTTCCTTATATCATCTTTTGGGTAGTTTTTAACCTTGCAATCTCTCATAGTCAACTTCATGCTTAACTTCACTTGCAATCACCTATATAAGTTTATTCAACTTGTTCATGGAATGATAATTATGGTATAATAGTTTTTCAAGCCATCAACAGTTGGAAATAGTTCATTTATATGTTTTTAAAAGGTTCAAGTGTGGTCACAAGCTCATTCACCATGCTAAAATAGTAATGAGATGTCTCTACTTGCTTTATTCCATATATATGCAGGTGATTTTCATGCTCAAAGGAATGTTTAAAGCTTGTCTCAAGATGTACTTGATGTCAATAATTTATTTGAGAGGTTATAAATGATTTTTATCTCTCCATGAGGTTTTTTCCTTCATGTCATTGTTCTATTTCATGCTCACTATCCACTTTCAACACAATACACACCTACAAGACCTTTGCTGACATCATACTAAGTTGAAGATTTGAATGAGAAGGTTTAAATATTTTGAAGAATAAAGGATTAATTTAGAGTGATGAGAATGGATCATAGATCATGAGAATTTAAAATCATGTACATTTCCCATAATTCCACACTTATACCTATGCATTGAATAATCATGTACAAGTGACCCTAGCAGAGATGTATGAGTCCTTGTTTAAAAGATTAAAACATGATAAAGCCTTTCCTTAGGATATTGGTAGGAAAAATGAACCCTTGTATATTTTTTTGGAGTTTAAAGGAAGAAAAAATATGTATACTATTATTATGAAGTAAAGATTTAATTATGGGAATCTTTACCTAAAATGTCAAAAAAGAAGTCCAAAGGTTTCTTTTGAACCTCCTATGACATGTTTTTTAAGGGTTTAAAAGCATCTAGAGAGGTTAATTTTATGACCTCTATCATATAAAATACATATAGAAATAATGGAGGTTAGTTTAGTGACATGTAAATATAATGAATTCCATAAAGGGAAGTTCATACACATCTTTGCAATCACTATTGCCACCTACAAGTGTCCACACACATTGAGATAGACACCTACAACAAAATAAATAAATAGTGACTTAAGAAATGTGTTTTAATAGTGTTTTGACCATACCAAGGTGATTCAAAGATGAATAAAAATACTTTGTGACCTCATGGGATTAAAATTAGGTTTAAAAAAATCACAATCAAGTCTCAAGGAGCTAGTACACACCTAAAATAGGGTCTAAGGGTAGGGTGTCTCGGTCTAGCAGGGAAGGACTCAATTGAGAAGTTCAAGTGTATATGAAGGGTATAAGCATGATGTGAAATGACTTATATGATTATAAAATGAATTTGGAAATATAAAGAAGTTGTTTTACATTTTTTATTAGACATAAAATATACAAGTACACATATAGGTCCCTATTCTAAATAGGAAACATAGTCAACTGTCCATCAAGTTGGAAAACAAGGCCTATGTGAGGTGTTTGGTAGAGTTAGAGTGATATGTGAGTTATAATTACTTTAATTATAGTTTTAGTAGTATATTTAGACACTCAAACATCATTAAAAATTTCAAAATATCTAATATTAACCTACAAGGGTCAAAGGCATGGTGTCTCAGTCAAAGGATAGTGGAGGACTTAGTTGTAACCAAAAGTGCATATGAAGAGCAAATCAGAGGTTGGAATGATGTTACAAGTAAGTGACCACCAAATGGGAGGTTGTAATGATGATAAAATTAATTGAACACATCTATGAGGATCATGATCAACTTAATTAACTATAAATAATGTAAATAAGGCATACTTAGACCTCTTAGAACCCTATATACACCTATAATAGGGTACAATCCTAAACATGAAGGTGAGATAAAAGAGATAAAAGTATTTAGTGGAAGAGAGAAGGTTTGAAATAAAATTGAGATGATTATTTATTTATTAATTAATTTTTTATGCACACTCCAATATAGCTTCAATATTCTTATCCACTCTTCCTATTGGCCAAGGCTATCAGTTTGTATAATGAGCTAGGAAACCTCTGTGCTCAATAGATGAATATGATGAATTAAAAGAAGAGGAATGTTATGGGCTGAATAAAAAGATTAAATAGAATTAATTAGATATGGGTAAATTTTTTAATAAGTCTAGGATCATTTTTTTATCTTGGAAGGGTCACTCTTAGGTGGATTTGAGGAAAATGCAAGAAAATAAGCTTTTTAGAGGCCTTTTTTGGGTATTTTGAGTTGGTTAAGCACCTAAACAAGGGAATCCATATAATATTTTTGTAAAAATTATAATTATTAACTTATAAAACTCCAAAATTATTATATTTTCCTTAGGGAAGAGGGATATACCTTACTCTTTTATCTTAGAGGTCAGCTAGTAAAGGAAAATTAGGTTTTAACAAAACAAGCTAGTGAAGTCAAAATGAGCAAATAAACTTGATGAAATGTTTTTTAAAACATTTATGTGAATAAAATAAAAATATGTGTTATGTATCACTATTTATTTCTCATACCTCTTAAAATGACCAATATCCCCTTGCACACAGTCCAACTAGACAAGTTTCTTTTAGGCCTAGTTGCTGAATGAAATGAAAAGGTGAAAAGAAGTTATTGGTAGGTTATTTAATGAATTTTTATGTTTGTATTAGATGTTAAAATTAATAATACATCATCCCAAATATGAAATATCAGTCCAATTAGCCAAAGCTAGATAGGTGCATGTTAGGCCTATTAGGCCTTCAAGGGACCTAGAGCCAATTGGGGGTCTATCTTCATTTATATCTCTTAGTGAGATATAAAAATTATTGTGTCATGATATGGATATATAATTAGACATTTTAAACTTTTATTATGTAGAGGAACCTATAGGATATCTAATTTTAGCTTAGAAAGAGTTCAAACATGTAAGAAAGGTAGAAACTAGCTCGATGGCATGACTTTAAGTGTTTAGATCTCCTCTGAGAGGTTTCATGGGAACCAAAGGAGTTTTTAGGGGTTATTAAGGTCCATAAAAATAAGGTTTTTGGAATTTTATTTTACGTTAAACATCAAAAATTTATGAAGAATGCCTAAGACTAAAAACTACCTAAAACCCTACTAAACCCTCAGTCAAGACCTAATGGAGAAAACAAGCTTGGAGAACTATCCATATGACATATTTTGATCATGAAATTTATTATAAATTTAATAGGACTCGCTCAGGATCCCTTCCATACTTTTTAGCTATATAGACCTATACAAATAAGGTACAAAATAGGATTTTATTAACAATTTTGTGCATTATGTAGGTTATAGAAGGATTTTGAAGATGAAATCAAGTTTAGAGGTAATATTAGGAATTTTAATAACTCCATATGGTTATTGTATTTCAATAAAAATCTATTAAATGTCCAAAATAGATCTATCATCTGAGCCAGTCAAAACTGACATAGTGAACATAAGGGTGAGAAGTGTGAAAACCTCAAGTGGATATTATTTTAAGGTAAAAATAAGTAGTATAAGGAAATTAAAGGTATTTATAAGTGTAATTCACTCCCTCCCTAGGATTTTAATGGAAAAATAAATCCAATTTTGAGGCTAAGTGTGATGGGTGACTGAAAAAGGTGTTTTTTAGACTACAAACAGTGATGGCTACCTTCCAGGAGTTTCTAAATGAGTATATTTGTAAATAGTACATAGAGAAACATGTTTTAAATCCTTCAATATCATCAAAATAATAAGACCTATACCTAGTCCATTTTTGGATGTTCAAATAGGTCTAAATTATGAAGGTAGTTTTTTGAGCCAAGATAAGGAGTTTTATGACACTTTTCATAAGTTTTATGACTTTTATGGACACTTGGGCCTCCTAAAATTGCATGTTTCATTTCAACCCTCTTTACCATGCATTTATAACCTATTTTATAATCTTAACAAGTTTCCAAGTGACCTTTTGACTTAACTTGTCTTGTTCTTCTCCCAAAGGCTATAAATATTGACTCTTTTGGCTCTTTTTAGTAGCCTATGTTGGTTGATGGTGCGACCTTGGACAATTTTGTACTTGAATGTCTCTTAAATTAATTAAAAATGTGTATTTTTATATGTACATGATATAAAATTGAGTTTTCTTGAAATTTTGTTAGTCTTGTCTATTAGAAGATGATCTTTTCTAGCATGTTATCCTTGATTTTTCACCAAATACATAAAAGAGTAATTGTTACAAGTTTTTGTTAGTGTTATTTTTAAAGTTTATAAGTGTCTTAAAATTGGTCCATGACTATATTATCCAAATGAACCATTCATTACCCTCCTAAGTATCAATACACCTTTTTGAAACTAGCTTATGAAACATTGATGTAATAATTTGTCTTGTGTTATGAGTTTTGTGTAAGGAAAGCTTTATTTTTCTATAAGTAGTATAAGTTTAGTTAATAAGAGGAAATAAAATATTGGTGCATAACCTTTTAGTTTTATTAGTTTTTTATTAACCCTTTTCATCCAAATTTTTTAGGTAAGAAATTACTTCAAAGAGTGCATGAAGGGAACTAGCCCTTCTAGAGATTCATCTCACCAAATTGTTACCCATAGAAAGAGAGATGTTTCCATTGTGCCACTTGGATGAGGAAAGCTAATAATTTCATCAAGGGGTGAAAATCTAAGTGAAAACAAATATCTTGATAATTTTAATCTTTTTCTCCATCATCACATAAAGCCATACCTCCCCCGAAGGTACCTTTTGAATATCTACCCAATTATGGTGAGGTATATTATCTATGGCATCTATGTAGTACCCATCATACCTATCATTGCCACATCATTTATCAATATCTTAAGTATCACCTTATATCCATTCTCAAACCTTATTCCAATACTTTCATAGGTCATTTCCATAATAAATATCCTCCTTCTCTCATGGTTCCACCTCTAATGGTTCCATCACCTCATGTGGGCGCTTCACCATATTTTGTGCCTCCACCCATGATTCCTTCACCTATAGATCCTTTTCCATTGATGATTCCTGCATCTCCTATAGACCCTACTCCCATGAATTCTCATAACCATCCCTTACCTAAATTTCCTCCTTAGTATAATCCTTTGAGCATTCCTAATTTTTATGTGGAGGGGATTAGAAAAGAAATATTTGCTTAGTATTCATTAAATATCAACAAAACATTAGCAACAGTTCATCTCTAGCTTCATAGAGATTTATCTAATGTCTTAGATAATGTGTGTGGATATATTTATCGATATTTATGAGCACATGCATGGTAATTTTTCACTTTCATTTGGGTTGGACGTGTGATCCAATCTTATATTTACCTATATATTGTATCATTTGACACTGTGTCAATTTTTTTAATCATATATAGTGATCTTACTTGTACTATATTTTTTTATCTTATCAATTATATTTTGCATATGATTGTATTTATTTATCATTACTTTATCTCTCTTTCTTGAGTTTTTATCAAAACTCCTTTCTTTCCACTTCATGATTGTTTGCTTTCTTATCTCTATTTTTCATAGGATAATTATCATTGTGACTTGGTTATCCACACCTTGTTCCCTTTGGTCATTATCTAATTTTTACCATGTGACCAATTAGAAAAACAATCTTACTCATTATTATCTATTTCCACTAGTCCACTTTTTGGATCTCCTTTTTCCCTTCTTCCCTTTTTTACAAATTAAGCATATACATGGTTAAGACTTGAGATCACATGCTAGTTCAGTGTCAATCCTAAGTGTCCTAGTTAATCTTTATCTTTGGTTACTTAGCTTCATTTATCCTGAGCCTACATTTCATTCATGTGTATAAATTTATCTATCATGATTGATCATTTCAAATCTTTATGGAGGAAAAATCTTAAAAGGACATAAAAATTTAAAAGCCAAATAATTTAACAAAAGATAATGATATCAAAAGGCAAAATTATTCTTAAAAGTCCAATCATACTAAAAGACATGATTCAAAGAACATATCCTTCTTCTAGTCAAAGCTCAAACTCCATAGTTGGCCTCATGTAGAGATGAGGTACATTGGGGTGTAGTAGGATAGTAGATTAGAAGAGGAGAATAAAAAGATCTTTTAGTGTTACCTACTTTCTCATGCAAGTACCCAATCTTTGCAGTGGATTGATGACTCTATAAGGGGTCTTGAAGAATGGTGAATATGTCTTGGGAAAGTAGGTCCATTTTATTTTTATTTTACCAATATACATTCATGATTTGATCTTGGTATCATGCTTTTTTTCCTACAAAGCTTTGTGTCTATAGAGAATAGGTTTCCTTTGTACATAGATGACCACTAGTCACTTAGTGTCTTCTCATGTCCTTAGTATGCCTCCTGTCTCCTAAGGTATTCTCATAAGATTCCTATGTATTTATTTTTACACTCCCTTTTTCATTCCCTATACCCTTCATGTTTCCTATTGATAAATATTATTTTGTCCATTGATCACTCCCCTTGGGATTTCATTTATGAGTTACTTTATAAGAGGGTGGATAGGACTTGACCATCCTAAAAAATTACCATTTCTTTTCCTTCCTATTATCCACATCCTTGATTACCTACATTTTCCTATTTATTCCACCCCAGTGGTGTTCTCTTTGTGAGTTTTAGTATAATACTGTAGATAGGACCTATCATTCCTCACAAAAGTTTCTAATACCCAAGTCAAAAATCTAAAAAATTACATGTGTCAAATATGAGATAAGACTCAATTTATTATGAAGTTACACATCATTGAAATGATTCCTAACTTGATTTGTTATGTTTTATGCTTAAGTTTTTTTTTACCTTTATATCTTCTTATTTTCTACGTGCATGTAAGAATACAACCATTTCTTGAATTTTTCATACTTCCCATCTTGAATTAGTGTGATAAATTTAAGACCAATTTTTTTTCCAATTTTTTTTTCTTTTATACTTCCCAACATGATTTATTATAATTGATTAACATAATTCATTTTTCTTATCCCATTTGTGCCCTTTTACATACCTTCCATTTTATTACATTGTTGTCATACTTCCCAACATGAATTATTATGACTTTACTTGTTTTAATTTGGTGAAAAAATCTTTCACTTTGGTTTAAAAACAAATTCATTTTTACCATCTTGTTTTACCATTTCTTGGTTATTTATACCTAGTCATTTCTTGTTATTACACATTTCCTAGCTTGAAATATTGTGTAGTGAATTTTATTAATTGATTATATTTTTCCAAGTCCTTTGTGTTTGTTTCTTTTTAGCCATCCATGTCTTGTTCATAATGATAGAAAAGAAACCACATCTCATATATTTCCTATAGCATATACAACAAATCTAAAATACATGTGATAGAAAGAAATATATCCAAAGCATCCACAACCTCAACTATAACAAACTATAATGACAACATGCACAACTAACAATAATATGCCAAAATGATATATACATATATATATATATATATATATATATATATATATATATATATATATATATATATATATCATGGATTTGATACAACCATATATAATGCTCCAACTCTATCATTGGGTCCCATTCTATCTATCTTTTGACCTAGCCACACTACTTACTGAGGCCTCAGTCTAACTCCTCTGAATAGTAAACCATAAGGAGGCCATTTGAGATCTCAGTCACTTTACCTATCCCTATAGGTGTACTACATGTACCTATAATGGTGCTAACTAGGTCTAAATCTCTATCATCTATACCACTGTGGCTATATATGCAACTCTCTCCTTAGCTAGAGCCTACCATGCCCACATCTTACCTTCACCCATCTCTATTAATGGCTACATCATCTCTCTTTATGCCCATAATTATCTCACTACCTCCCCAAATAGTCTAAACCAATTTGCCTGAGCTGAGGTAGATGGTATGCTGGGGTCCTCCAATGTAGTAGGGTCATATGGCTATAGATTCTCATCCAAGATGTCATATATTTCTCCCCTCACTATGGAGCCCCATATCTCCTCTATAACCTTAACTTCATATACAAAATCACATGAGATGCATATTAAATCACTATTATATCTCAATATATATATATATATATATATATATATATATATATATATATATATATATATACTTCCAAATAAAAACATAAAGTAATAATTTAACCATATTTTCTTACCTATCTATGTCTCAGTTACTATGGTTTGGCCATTCATGTGACCACCTAACATAGTATCCCCATCTGTACAGCCTCCTAGTACCTCCTTTATAGGCTACATCCTCAACTTAAATCTCTCTATCATTGTTCATGTCCATCTTAGCATGTACTTAAGTGGTCTATCTATCATCCATCCCTCCTTTGGCTCCTTTACTAACTTGTCAGGGATGACATTGATCTCTACTATCTCTTGATCCCTCCATCACCATCCTATTCTTGGTGGTCATAGATCCTCTTTATAAATAATTGATAGTGGTACATCTGATATCACTACTTCCACCTTTGTATCCTCCTACTCTACTCCCTATTGTGCTTGACTAGTCCATGGTCACTCACGATGTGGTCTGAGTGTCAGTCTCACTATTTTTGGTCTTAGTCATCTTCTACCATATGTCTCCCTCACATTCTAAGCCCACTACTTGGGAATCAATATTGGTGTTGCTAAATGAGGTAGGCCCATCTGTCTAGGCACTTGTGCCACCAGATGTGGATCTCTCCACCATGAGTAGTGTCTAATAACCTATATCCTCACCATTGATGGTAAAACTATATGCCAACTCATCCATGTAATCATTATGTCTCTATATGGTTTCCACATAATGTCTTTTCATCTCATTGACTATAACACCAACACATGGGGAATGACTCACACTACCTAGTTCTTCCTCTATCTCTACACCTGAGGTGACCTATCATCAACTACATGGGTCAATCCAATTGATTGATACATAGGAAACCTCTCATATATCCAAGTTTCCAATAATATAATTGGTCCCATGGTCTTATATGCTCTAACTAAAATCTCATACAAATCATGTATGAGTTGGACCTAGATGATAGATCACAAATCATATAGAAATTGCTCCTCCAACATCATCCTACTCAAGTCTACCATGAATAGTGGTACCTTACCATCCAAATTATGACATAAAACCCACTATGTCATAAGTCTTATCATAGATTTTTAGATATCTAAAGTTTTTGATGTATATACATCATCCATATTGACTCTTTGCCCTCCCAAATCATCTCTAAGCCTATATCCCACATGGATAAGACTCTCCTCTTCTCCTTACTATTTGGTATCCTTATGGTCACTAGTGATCCTATTATAGGCATCTTGAGAATGGAATGTATAGCCTCTAGTGTGATGGCCACCTCTATCACATCCCCATCCACCTCCCATCTAAAGGTGTTAGTCAATCATTCCCAAAAATAAGGAACATGACTAACATATCTAAATTCATGGGGATCCTGCATATATCCCTAGACCTATGGCTACTAGTATATCCCTATCTCTATCTGATAATAACTCCAATAATACTGGTAACTAGGCCACATCCACCAATATCTAGAACCTCTATCATCTTTGCAACCAAGAAAAAACAAAGGATGTATGAGTTCCTTCATGTCATGTATAGTTAAAATACATTCCTTTTACATTTTTAAATTAAAAAAAGCCTAATTACTTTTTAAAATTATTCATTTTTTCATTTTACCCTATTTTTTAACCTACTTAGTCCTTCTTTCCCTTATTTGGTCATTTCAGACCATTCTATCCCTCTTTTAGATTTATGCATGCTTATTCTAGTTCTTTGGTCAACCTAGTTTGACCAAAATTTCCCTATTTTTTCCTTAGTTGACTCTAAAATCTTATTAAATCCTCTTATTTTCACCATCTAAGTACTATATTGTCATTCCAAACCTTGTAAGTCAATTATCAAACTACATTATGGTGGTAGTTTACAGAATGTACTGGGTCAACCCGTATCTACTAGGTTGGCATTATGGATTCTACTTAGTTTAATGTACTAGGTCAATTGGGTTGACCCAATTCGTTTTACCATTTGACCCCTTGCATTTTCCTAAAAAATGCATTTTTTTTCTTTCTTCCTACTCCCTTTAAATGCATTTCCCATATTGATATTTTCTACCCATAGAATCTAGTTTTGTCTCATTATGATATCTAAAAATGTTTAAAATTTAAAATTATTGAAAATACACATAATTCAATACAAATTTCAAAAACTAGTTTGAGATTCATAGTTGCATACCTATAGTGCACCCATTTCTACCTCTAGATCTTCTCCCTATATAGCCTATCATCTCCTCACAATCATAGCTCATTTGGTCTTCAGAGCTCTTTTTTATCTCCTTCACAAGTCAAAACAACAAATGAATTGTCTTTCCCCCTATTTAAAAACACTTTTCAAGATTCAAATTCTTCAATTATTGTCTTTAATATTCCTTTTGTTGCCTAAATCTTTGTTTTTACTCATCTTTTTTAAAAACCATAAAATACATTGGATTCATGATGATGTAGAGATTATTTTACACTATCATATGCCTATCTTCCAAAAATTTCAATTTTTGTCTATTTTTTGCACTAACTTCTACAAGTTCACCTAGTGTTCTTCACATTAGTTGCCTTCATATCTCTTAAATTCTACTTCTTTATATATAGCACTAAGGTAAGTTAAGGTATGTGTTTTTCAATTATGTCCTTTTCTTTATCTTATTTTCTATTTACTACACTTTACTTAGCATCAATGTTATGTTTTATCATGTTCTATCTTGAAGCACCATCTCGTGTTGCACTTATGTGACATGTGATAAGATTCAAGTGTGGCATATGTATACACATAATATTTTAAAACTTTTATTGATTATTGGAAATTTGCATCTTATAGGAACCTGTCATGTCTCAATCTCTCAGAGTGCATGACTTAAGGGGTGCAATAAGAAAGGGGTGGGCAGACCATTGGTGCTTTGTAAGATTGTTTTCCCTTTTTTCACTTTCCATCTACACACTCATTTCTTAAAACCATTAAACCTAAGCTTATTCTTCTCAACCTTACCTATTCTAGTAATTTTCCTCTTTCCATCCTCCTTTTCTTTCCTTAATTCCCTTTTAGACTATTAGTTGTAATATGTTGACCATGGAAGTCCCTGTACAATTTCAAGGTATTTTTCACTTTTTGGGTTTGTTAGTCTTGTGATCGACCTAGCTCAGACCTAATGAATTATATCCAAAAACATACAATGTCAACCATGGCTGACCCTTTACAATTTACATTTTTGAGAAGATTTAGGGAAAGATCCACCTATATGTAAAGGTTTATTTCCAACCATTTGTAGAGAAGAGAAGTAAAGAAGAATAAGTATGAATTAATATCTACTTATTGACCATTCTACTTGAGGAATAGATCTTAGGGTTCCATACTTTATTTGGAGATATGTATTTTATCTTGTGGAGAAGTCTTTTAGATGAATAGAAAGGTTGTATATCCTAGAGATGATTTGTATTTGTTATCCTTACATACCAAAATAATCTCTTGTGAAGCACCTTGGCCAAGGGATATATTGAGGCTCTGTGGGTTTATCTTCAAGGTAAGTATTTATAACTTTATTTCTCCTTTGTAAGATTAGATAAATAATATAATTTTTCTTCTTTCTTCCATGCATTAGGATTACAGATACTGATTATATGTCTTTTATGCATGTTTAGTTTAGTTATTTTTTGTGTTTCTAACCCACACTTTGTGGCACAAGCTTTGGTGTGTAATAGATTATATTTACTTTATTTTTTATTATAATAGAGTGAATATTAAATATAGGATCTTTTAGGGTTGTTACATGATTGTGTTAGACTATAGGCTTTGGAACCTACCTCACATGGTGTATTGTGATAAGTGATCCCCTAATTGGGTCTAGCAGATCCCCATATTAGTTATGATCATACTTAATAAATGTATTCCTAATTGGAAGTGTATGTATTATCTATCTTTTCTGAGCCATGATTGATTTATAGACATGATGCATTTCTAATTACATACATTTATATCTCCCTTAAAAATGAACTCTAGAGATTATCCTAATAAGGCCCTATAAGTTCACATTTCTTAATGTTATCTACTATTATTCCTCTCATATTCTATTTCAAGTTGCAAGTTATTAGGTATTGCTTTGGTTTTATATACCCATCATATGGCATTAAATAATTAAGCATTCTTATAGTTAACACAATAGGGGGAATAATTGTTATGAAATAGGTTTTTGAATTGTAGAAACTATGACTAAAAGTATTCGTATAGTGGTGAATGTGACTTTATCTGATGATGCACTATTGGTTGTACATTGTTGATTGTTCATGGTTAACTTCACACTAGACTTTTTAGGTGTCATAAATAGTAATTTTTATTTTGCTTTATTTTGGTACTTGACTTTCCAAACTTGCCTATAAAGAAATCAAACTAATATGTATCTACCTCTTTTCTTGCACTTTTTCTTCTATCAATTAATAAATTGGGTTGATGCATACTCTTGAAGTGAATGACTTATATTTTATAATTGTGTTAATTTTAAATTTGAACCTATCATTTTTTTCCATTTGAATCTAACTTATTCTCATAAATTTTATTCTCCTAGTCCAGATAGAAACCCTTTAATTAACTATGATCTACCTCTGCCTTATAACAATTCTACTGCTAGCCTACATTCTTCATCCTACTATTCTACCTCCATATCTTCATAATTTTTATCTTCATCCTCCTCTTCATAGGGCTCATCAATATTTTCTATTCATCCTTTTCTTATAGAAATTTCCACATCTCTATAATCTTCTTCTTATATCATTCCAACTCTAGCATCTTCTTCTATACTTATAATATTATCCACAATTACTTCTAGGTTTATTTATTTATTCCACCTTCTCTATTTTTATATTTCCCTTTCTAGTCCCATAATTTTATTTTCACTCTAAGTATTTCCACCTTCCATTTTTTGGGATCAGGTTCAAAATTATTTTACTCATTTTTTTGTCATTCACTTCATCCCACATGCAACCCCATGGTGCCTAAAGTGACTAATCCATGTTGGCTAGAGGATGCACCATGGCCTTTTCCAAAAAATAACATCTTTATCAATAGACGTAGTCACTAAATTTTTTTTGTGATGTCCCTTACTTAGGGGCTCTTTTGATCTAGATACAAACTTGCAGAATATCAATTCAAATAAACAAATTACCACAATATAATTTCTTATTTATTTGCTCAGACTATTACAATAGATCTCTGTCATGCACCTCAAAGAATATTACAATACTATTTTAAAACCCTGATCTTATGCAAATTTGGAAACAAATATGAATCTAGAAGTCTCAGCCTGCTGTGTCGAACACACAGTCACCGGCGTCGGTCGATATATTGCCAACGTTGGTCTCTATAGGTCCTTATCTGCCGACGTCGGTCCTCAGACGGCTGATGTCGGTCACTGGGGATCTCTGTCTACCGAATTCGGTATCTGTGTGGATCTGTACATACCTATATGGACTTTGTACGGCCACCAATTTAGCACAACCTATCTGTTTGATCCCTGGTCTGGAAATCTATGGTATCTAATACAGCAGATCTCTCTCTGTATGATTTATTGAAACAAAACATAAACTAAATCAAGAAATACCTGGAAAGCTCTATGATAAACTTTTGTGTGAAGTTATCTCTCAAATACCTGTAATACCATGATAACTTCTGGGTGAAGCTATCTCTCAATTTGGCAATAGATCAGCTGATATTTCATAGCCTCTGAATCGCACACAATGAAGAGTTGACATTCTCCACTACAAATGGAATGCTGGAGCCTTGGCTCAGTCTTCTCAGGGAAAAACCTTAGAAAAATCTGTCTTCAATTCAATAATCAACTCATACATAATCAATAATGGCCTCCATGTGAAACCCTTATACCCTCAAAAGATATGCTTGCCCTAATTAGGGTTTCTTAAATTAGCATTAGGGTTTCTAATTTAAAATTAGACCAAATAATTAATATTTGATTAAATCAATCAAATATTAATATCTCCCTCAATATACGTCAGATCCTCAAACCGATCGAAGCTGGTGAATCAGGGAGTGATTCTGCACATGACCATACCAAAATAAGGGTGTTCCGCTGCATGTCAAATATCCCTAAATAATAGGAGCATCAAGCAAACATGTTTGAAAGACCTTGAGTGAATGCCCCCTGAAACCATTCTGCAAATTGAAGTTAAGCCAATCTCTATTATGACCCTCTATCCATCCTATTAGCCTATGAAGGTCCAATAATAGGCTAATCATGAAGTTTGTCAATGTGCTCTAAAAAAGGGACATGACAAATTTCCCTCTAATTCTTTAAATGAACTTGTCTTATACAATCTCAAAAGCTACATATACATGCATTGCCAACTTGGTAATATATCCATATATTATAGTCCTCATATAATAATCTACTATGTGGTACCAATCTGTATCTAAGTTTCATGGTCTATCTAATTTTTCCTCTATCTAAACTATAATCCCTATCCTCCTTGGGTTGATGTAATAGTATTCTAACCTAGATAACCAAGTAGATAACAATCTAGGAGACCCACACTATAATTTCATATATTTCACAAAGATGTGCTCTTGGATAATCTCCTTCACATTTTTTCCAACTCTCCTTGCTTCTTATTCCACAAAATTCTAGATTCTCTCATCCAACCATCTCTCTATATCTCTCTATCCTGGCAGCCATCTCATCATATTTCATTTAAATTGGTTCCATACTCACCACATCATTTTTAGCATAGGTTCTTCGAGATAATCCAAAACATGCTAATTATGGATATACCTTGAGAAGTGGGGGGTAAAGAAAAACCATAATTAACCAAACATACTTAAAATTCATCATCTACATATAAAATTACACATATAGGTTAAGAATAAGACAACTACAACAAAAGGCAGGTCATAATGGCATAATGTATGTTAACATATTAAAGTAAAATAGAGTATTTACTATGCATTAACAATATGTAAACAATGATTATGAAAACCATATCAGAATGATTCTATTAATCTTTATCAACACATTAGAACCATACTCTGTTAAAGAAAAGTTCTATATTTAACTTTTTACAATCATTTATCTCTTTGTATTCCAACCTTTCGAGATACACAAATAAAGACTCTTCACATATTTTTATTAACCAATTAGTCTTAACATACCAAATACATACAAAATTTTATACAAAAAGACAAAACTATATACTTCACACATGTGTCCTTCTATTATACTTTCCAATTTTACCATGCTCAACAAAAGAGCTGGGGAAGGATGAATTCTAACCAACACACAAGGTGAAAGTATATATTTATCATTTTGATTAAATTTTGATACCACCAATAACATGGTTGAATATAAAGCTCCAATACTAGGCTTGCATGCCATAAATAATTTAGACATCCCATATTTACATGCTTTGGGTGGTTCACAACTTATATGTCATCAAGTTAGTGATGATTATCA
Organism: Torreya grandis; assembly: GCA_037957365.1. Taxonomy (NCBI): domain Eukaryota; kingdom Viridiplantae; phylum Streptophyta; class Pinopsida; order Cupressales; family Taxaceae; genus Torreya; species Torreya grandis. The sequence goes on from JARHVA010010854.1 coordinate 103,604, forward strand.
ATACAAAAGTGAAAACTTAATTACTTTGATACTACAATTGTAAAATCATTTTTCTTTTTTACCATCAAACCAATTCCAAGAGATCAAAATGCTATAGAAAATTTTCTTACTTCATTAGCATCTTTATTTCACCCTTAACAAGTACTTATGATTCTCAATTTAATAATCAAATAAGGAAATCACCTAATTCTTTACTAAAAAAATGAATCTCTAATTTGTCACATTGAGGTTGTCACTATTCAAAAAAGCCCATGGTATGAAAACAAAATTCAATTTATTGAACATCAAACCTACCCTTCAAACACAGATTCTCATGAAAAGACTTGAATACATAAACAATCTTTCAAATATGCACTTCAATACAACACCTTCTACTATAGTAATGCATAATGAACATTACTATACTATGTAATGTAAGAATAAGTTCCTAATCTCCTAGAACAAGAACATGGGAGTATCTATGGTGGTCATTATAATGGTCATGATATAACCCACAAATGCTTGTGTATGGGATACTTTTGGCCTACTATATAAAAAGTTACTATTAATTTTATTAAAAAAGTGTAATCCTTGTCAAATCCATGATGATCTAATTCACTATCCTCCAATAAAACTCCAAATAGTAGAGTCTCCTTGGCCATTTTCTATGTGCAGATTAGATCTCCTTGGAAAATTGCCTCAATCACAAGATGGGCATGTATTTATTATAAATACTATTGAATATTTTACCAAATGGGTAGAATCCATGCCTATTGTTAATGTCATTGATATTACCATTTCCAAATTTATTATCAATAAAATCAATTCTCATTTTATATTTCCCCATACCATCATTTTTGACAATGGTGGTAACTTTAAAAATAAATAAATGAAGCAATTATGTGTGAAATTCAAAATTTACCACAAATTCTCAACACCTTACTATTCACAATGTAATGGCCAAGCATAATACACTAACAACATTCTAAATAAAATCTTACAAAAAATTATTGGAAAAACTCATATTGATTGGAAGCTCCATCTTTATCCTAAACTTTGAGCTTACTATACTAGCCTACACATTAGTACTAGGGAAACACCATTTTCATTAGTATATGGGTCTGAATCAGTTGTACTATTAGAACCTAAACTCGCATATTTATGTATATCCCTTCATGGTATAATTCTTGATGCAGACTTATGAGAAGCCCATCTTCATGCTTTAGATTTTATTGATGAACATGGTATGGTTGCATCACAACATAATCACCAATACAAGGCTTGAATTGATAAACAAAATAATAAAAATATTAAAGTACAAACTTTCAATGTTAGTGATTTAGTCCTCAAATCAGATTATACACATGATAAAGAAGGAAAATATGCTCAAAATGGTAGGGCCCTTAGTAAAACATATCCTTGGTCCTAGTACCTATAGATTATAAACTAATGAATGACATGTCTTCAAAGAACCTACTAATGCTTAGTTTTTAAATAAATATTTTTATTGAATATTTAACTTCTTTTCATACTTACATATACTATAAATACTAACACTTTTTATAGGTTTATTCCAAAGATCCCCATTTTGTAGCAATTACATTTTATTCATAGGTATTAGCCCCTATCATTGGTACTTGGGTTTATCTTTACTACTTTAATTTAATTCATGAGTTGATTATAATACCATGAATAATATTCTACCATCCTCATGAATATATTTTCATACTTCAGTCTTAACATATTATCTTTAACCATAAGTTTGTCATTTTACAAGTTTATTTTCATTCTTTATTTCCATTTTTTTGTGAGTTATAGCATAAGATCTTGGATAAGACCAAGCCTTTCTCAAAATAACATTTTTTTTACCCTCTTTGGTTTATCTTTTATGAGTTATAGTGCAAGACCTTAGATAGGACTAAGCATCCCTCATAAAATATATTTATTTTTCAAAACTATCTTAAACTACAATGTTTTTCTTAGAAATTAAGACAACGGTTAAGGATTTTGATGTCATACTATCAAATTTGGTTTTGTATCTTTTAAAGTATCACCTTTAGAATAAACTATTTATGCATGTTTCCCTGCACATCCATTACTTCTTATGATATAGAGTCATACTTACCTATTATTTTATCCTACTCACATTGTCACATTTTTTGTGATTTGAGGTAATTCAATCATTTCAAGTTCATTATCCTTGATTCCCTTACTTTCATTCCACTTTGGACACAAAAAGGTTGGTTTATAGATAACATTATTATTTAACATACAATTACAAGTCTCATAGATACAATGATCTTTAGATTATTTTCCTTAGCCATCAGATCTATGTTTTATAGTTATAGTCATTTTTAACATTGGTGTTAGTTTTCCAAATATGTATGGAGGAGGAATAGAATAAGCTATAAAAATTTACAAATATAAATAATTTAAAAAATAAAGGCAATTACAAATATAAAATTAAAAATCACACCAAAGATGTGATTATTAAACGCACCTTTTATTCTAGTCAAAGCTCAAACTCCATAGCTGGCCTCATGATAGAGCGAAGGTCCATTAGGGTATGGTAGGCCAATAGATTGGAATATAAGAATTTTTTTTTTATATAATGATACCTATTTTATAAGATAATTACCCAATCTTCATATTATACTGATGGCTCTATAAGGGGTCTTAAGGAATGGGGAACATGTTTTGGGAAGATATGTCCATTTTAATTTTCTTTCATATAACCTTCATGGGATGATATTTATACTTCATTAGTTAACCCAACTTTTTATTGTTAAGGTAGGTTCTCTATAGTCCTTAATGTCAAAATTCCTCTTATTTTTTCCAACTTAATTTGAGTGTCTTTATTATTATAAATATTTAATACCTTGGTATCGCATACATTTCCCCACCACCCATTTCATTTCCCCCTTGATAGGGAAGTTTGTTTTAAATATTTATTTCTAATTTATTTAATCCATCTTATTCACATCTTAAAACTTGATACTAATAGTTTTTTTTTTTTTTTTGGTTTTGTTTATCCTAAAAATAAAATTACATTTTTGAGTGAACATGCATTACTTATAACATTTATTTATCCTTCTTGGATTTTCTTAGTTTCTTTTAATATTATAAACCTTGTTTCTTGATATGTTGTAATTCACCTTGATCCATTTCTATATTTTATTTTTTCCATTGATGAATGAGTTTGGATTATTACTTCTTACTCATCAATGTTATTTTACTTTATGTTCCTTTTCCATCTTTGTTCACTATTGGTTTGTCAGATGTTTTACATTTATGTTATATTTATCAGCTTATTATCACATGTCCTTGGTTATATATCATTTGTTACTTTTCTTACTTAAGGTACATTTTATTTGATTTTTTTGGTCATTTAGTCACCTTGGCTTTTTTGGTTACCTAAATTACTTTGAATTTTACTTGGTCATTTTGGTTCAAACTTATCACATATCACCCTAGATTACCAATTGACCAAGTGATTTATTTCAATTATATAAAGTTCAATTACTTTGATTTCCCTCTATTAGTTTATTTTTGTTATTTAGTTTTTTATCCCTAGGGTTTGTCCAAAGCAATTAATGTGCCCTACATGATCAATATTACACATACAAAAGATAATCATTCAGAGATAAAGGTAAGTCAATGTATGTATATGATACTATTAATTATTTTAGTTATTACCTTATTATCATTTCAATTTATGTTTTTATTACAATATATTAGCTCAGTGTTTGTGTAGCTATGTTATTTTCTAGAATCACCATTCCATGTTACAACTATGTGACATGTGATGAGCTTTGAATAGGGCATATGTACAAAAAATATTTATAAACTTTATCAGTTATTGATGTTTTCTCTTTTGTAGGAACCCATTAAATCTCAATTTATTTGAGTGCACCCATTAATGGTACACCAAGAAAGGGGTTGGTATAACTTTGGTGCTTCACAAGATTTTTTTTCCCATATGCCACCACTCAAAACCAATACAAGTTACTCCTATCCATTTCACTACGCATTGAAACCCCACTTATATATTTCCCTAAGAAGCTCACCACAAAAACTATCCCCTAACTAGTAAAAACCCCTTTTTACCATGTCTCCTACTAGGTCAATTGGGTCCACCCCATTTTAGGATTTACCACACATTATGGAAATATGTTATCAGAAGATGGCACTTAAATAGAGGACTCATAAGCCTCTCCTTTTCTATTGTGTGATAAGTGATCCCTTAGTGTAGTTTAGTGGATCCATTATTATTCATGACCCTAATGTAAACATATTCTCATGTGTACTTGTTAGTTTATTACCTTCTTCAAGCTTTGAATATTATTGAGTAGGATAAGTTATAAAATTGTCTAGTTTTGCTTGTAGAAAAAACTATTAATAGGGTTATAACTTATCATTTTTTTATGTTAATTATAATGATAATTAATTTAAATTAGTTCATATTAAAATATGAACATGTAGGATAATTATTTCCCTCTTTTAGTGTAAGATATGTACACCTCATGTTTGAATTATAGTTAAATAATCTTCTATATTGAGAGTATGAGATAATCTCATCTACCATAACATACCTTATAAAACCAAAAACAACTCCTAACATAAAAAACCTTAAAAAGGTCTTCTCATTATTATTACTAAATAAAATATTTAGACATAAACACATTAGTTTTCCCCTCAAAATAAGACTTGGTAATATGGAATCAAAAGCAGTTAGAAAATAGATAATTAAAGAGCTCATTCTCATTAAAAGTTATTTGTAAGAAAATGGTTCTATATATAAATATATATAGACATAAATACATAATATAAAACAAAAAAATTATTGTTTATTTCCTTCTCCATGCTATGAAAGTAAAATAAATTGAATATAAAAGGCATTCATGGATCATTGAGCATAATTATAGGAGCATTTGACATGGACTACCACACTAGATGTTGACCCTCAACTAGTTGAAATCCATGTCAATTAATACTTGAAAAAATAACTCGCACTCCCATACTTTGCCTCTTAGAATAAGTAATTATTATGTACAACATTATAATAATACTGTCAAGTATAAAATCAATAGAGAATTAGTAAGTATTATGTTAATTATATTGTTGATTAGTTGAAGGAATTAATTATTAGTTAGGGCATAGTTTGTTTTATGTTTAATATTGTAGCATCTAATTTCTCTCACTAAATTAAATTATTTAATTATTAATATCATATTCATCTGATCTAATTAACACTTAATCCCTATATCTTCATGCCCTTAAGTCAATTCATTAAGTTATCATAACTATATGAATACCCCACTCTCCAGATGATCATATTTATTAATATTCTAATTTATAATTCACCCCACTTTTTAAAAATAAATTCTAGAGATTTTTAATCTCTAGAACTATGTCCATTATAAGAACCCCTTCTCAAATTTAAAATTTGAGAGGGAAATACCCCTCCATTTCCTTTCAATACTTATATAAATGAAAGGGGAATCCCAAACATTTTAACAACGAATAAATGCAAGCCTATGTTACCTTCATCACTCTCCTCCATTAATCTAGTCTTGAGCCTATCATACTTCACACTCATACATCCCATTTTAGATATTCAATTTCTCAATTTGGTCTTCAAGTGACATTATAGAGTCTTGGAAGGGAGATCAAGAGGGAACAAGATTATGGTAAGATTGTTTTAATTTTATGACTAATTTCTTCCTCACTCTAAATATTTTCATTTGATGATCATTTAGAGTTTGGATTTGGTTAATGTTCTTCCATACTTTTAACCCGTTATGTCAAAATTTTGGGTGACACATTCCATCCTGTGTTCACCAATTTAATAACACTCATCCATGATCATATTTCTTATTTTAAATACTATTAATACTTCCAATAATAATTCCCTTTCAAAGAGGGAAATAATGTATGCATCTAATTCTACTAACTAAATTAAACTATTTTATTATGCTTAATATCATCTTATATCCTATTCAACTGATCTAATTAACACTTAATACATATGTACCATATTAACATAACATATTCATGACATTAATTCAATTAATTAATTTATCCTAACTACATGAATACCTCACTCTCCACATATTCATATTTATTAATATTTTAATTTCTTATTCACCCCACTTTCTAAGAAGAAAATCTAGAGATTTCCAATATCAATAACTTTTTCCATTCTAAGAACCCTTTCCAAATTTTAAATTTGGAAGGGAAAGTTTACCTCCATTTCCTTACAAAATATCTATAGATGTAAGGGGCATCCTAAGCATTTGGGAAAGGAATGAATACAATCCTATGTTGCCTCCATCACTCTCCTCCATTAATCTAGTCTTGAGCCTATAATACTTCAGAATCCTATATCCCATTTTAGCTATTCAATTTATCAATTTGGTATTTAAGTGACATTAAAGATTTTTGTAAGGGATATAAAGAGGGAGAAAGATCATGGTAAGATTTTTTTAATTCCATGACTGATTGCTTCCTCTCTCTTATTCTTTCCATTTGATGATCATTTAGAGTTTAGATTTGGTTAATAGTTATTCCATACTTTTAATCCATTCCATCTAAATTTTGGGTGATATAACTATATTTTTGATTTTTTTAAGAAATTAATGATTAGTTAGGTCATAATCATTCATTCAATGCATAATTTATTAAATGGTTTATGTAACTAGGATATGCTACATAAAATTCATTGAACACATAATTAATTCAATGCCAATTTATACTTCAAATATAGCTCACCCTCTTATGCTTTGCCTCTTATAACATGTCATTGATTGTATTTATAACTACTATAACCCTTGAGGGCATGATTATTTGGTAATGATTTTAGTATCTTAACCTATTCTATGTTTAATTATGCATCATCTTCTATTACTTAACTCATGCTGATGATGGTTATAACTATACTTGATTGTATGTACACAAGAAAGCTCAAATTTTCAAAAATTCAAATTCCTTTACATTATGAAGATATAATATAAAGCTATAGAGTTCAAATCCCTTTATATGTATCATATCCAACAATGATTATTCATTGAATTCATATGTGTTCATTGAATTATATGTGTCATATCCTAATTAAAAAAACCATTCAATAAATTGTGTTGCATGAATGATTATGCCTAACTAATCAATAATTCCTTCAAGTACAGTCAACATAAAACACACCCAAATGTATTAAGCAATATAAATTGATATGCCCTTTTGAGATTTTAAACTAATATCATGAGCAAGGGTTAGGGATTCAAAGATGCAAACAATACAATTCATTATAGCTAACTAACCTATATAGTAAAATGCCTCCTCGGATATGCTCCTATAATTCAAGAATATAGAATTGGGTAATGTCCAATGGGATCTTATGCAGGTATAATAGGTGATGGAAAATGAGAAGTCATATAGGAGAAATTTAACTAGTAGGAGCATTCACATTTTGGGTTGATGTTTCTATGGGGCCCACTAAATTAGTCAAAGTCTATTGCTCATAGTTGGGGTAATGTTCATTAACAACATGTTAAGGAAAACAACAATGGTTAATGAAAACAAAAATTATTAAGGTAAAATACATCAGTAAATATAAAATATAATGATTAAGGAAAACACTAGGGGTTAATCCAAATGTTATTTGAAAAATAAAATGCTAATATATGTTAAACACTAAATAGTACCCATACACTCTATTAATGCTCTCCTAGTACCTTGGCCTTAATTATTGTTATTTCTTTAACCAATTATTGTTTGCATTAACCACTATTTTTGAATTAACCATGATTATTTAAGCCCCATCGATAAGATCACAAGGAATGTTAATAATGAAATAAAAGTTAATTTTAGTTTTAGGTTTAATTTTAATTATTTTCAAAACTCACACTATATGCAAAGGGAAATGCAACTGATCTATAAATCAATACTATCTCAGAGAAGATAAACCCTACTTACACTTCTAATTATTGGTACATTAGATATTCGAGGTCATAACCAAGATGGATCTGATAAACCTATCCAAGTGATTTATTACCATAATAATATCACTAGAGAGGGTTACAAATTATCTAGTCAATCAAAACTATGAAATAACCCTAACTAGGTCCTACGCTTTCATATTCACTAAACTAATAAAAAGTAAAGTCTAATCTAGTGTTCACCAAAGATTATGGCACAAAGTGGGGGTAATAAACATGAAAATTAACATGAATGAGGGAATATATTTAATATATGTATATTTAAAAACCTAATATATGGAGAGAGTAATATATTCAAAAGCCATTACTTATGCTACTTCTATCTAACAAAAAATAGTAACAAAGTTAGAGATACTTTGAAAATGAACCCATCGAGACTCAATCTCTCCCTTAGAAAAAGGTGCTTCACAAGAGTTTGTTGTGGTTTATAAGGATCACTAAGAAAGGTTAAATCATCTAAGACTTTCCCATAAGACAAGATTCTTCTCCAAGTAAAAACCTAAGTTGAGTCTCCTCAAGTAGAATGGTGGAAGAGAATATTATAAAAAAACATAGATGAATAATTAACTCTCTTTTTGTATCTCTAAGAATGGAAAAATAAATGTGTTTATATAGTTAAATCTAACCCTAGTCCTTTTAATATCTTAGCTGACAGAGTCAAAACAATTGACTCTATATCATTTTTGATAAAAATAAATTATGTCATGGTCTAGGTCATCTAGGGGCTGATCGAGACCATAAATGGGTTTTATCAATTAGATTAAAGGGTTGATGGTGTTAAAATTATATTTTAAATTGTCAAAAAGGATTTTAGGCTATGGAAGGGCTAATGAAGGCATAAAATGACTAGAGGAGGGTGCAAAAAAGGAGGCCAAACTTAGGGAAATGTTTTTAGGAGATGGTTGGATTGATATAAAGTATAAATCTAGGGAAAACAATCTTGCAAAGCACCAATAGCCTGGCCACCCTTTTCCTAATGCACCCCTAAAGGTTTTCACTCAGAGAGATTGAGGCTTGATATGTTCCTATAAGATAAAAAAGCATCAATAATTGATAAAAATTAAAAATATTATATGTATACGTATGTCCCATTATAATATCATCACATGTCACTCAAGTGTATCAACAGATGGTGCATTGATAAAAGTACATAGAAACACATAATGTTGAAGATAAAAATTACATTATTTTAAAGCAAAAATAACTAAAATTAAATGACTGAAAAGGAAATAATTGAAAAAGTAAATGTATGTATACCTTGATTTACATTTATCACTAGATGGTTATGTATTGTGTTTTATAGTTTTGATCATGGACGATGTAGATATTGATTTTAAAAAATCCAAGGATACAAAACTAAAGAACAAAAATAAACAAATGTGGGAAAGCTAACACAACTGATGTTATGTAGATGGGACATACTTAGAAATTTGGAAAGCTAAGTTGATAAGTGTTATGTTAAACCAAATGACCAAGTCAAAAAAAAAAGTAAATTAGATAACCAAAAAATCAAAGATACTAAAGACCTAAAAACTCAAAAAAGTAAACTTTAAATAACAAAGGCAAACTCACCAAGCCAAACCAATGATACGTGTCAAAAAAGATGGTAATTAAACATCAATTTAAAAGAAATAAAAATCTTTACTTAAACAAATATGGGCAATAAAAATGGTAAAATAACATTGATGAGTGAGGAATAAAAAATCCTTAATAAATAATCAATAGAAAAAGTGCATAAAAGGTAAAAAAACATTGATGACTGAGGAGTAACAAGCCAACATCAGTCAATAATGTAAAAATTATATGAAAGTAGAAATACACTCAGCTATCTACAAAAAGGGTAGTACAACAATAGAAAATGGTAAAAGAAATCAAAGTGATGTTGGGATGTAAATCAATGGTGTAAATAAAGATAATCCATAGTTACTCAAGCATATTTATTTGTTCTAAGGATAGATAAAACTGAAACAAAGTAATTATAGCATGTTTTTAATATGTAAAGAAGAGGGAAGTATAGAAGAGGTAAAATATATTTATAATCACACTTTCCTATCAAATGGGGAAAATGAAATGGTTGGAGGGGATAACGAAGGAAAATCCAAGGTAGAGAAGTTATTTATCAAAGTCAAGACACTCAAATGAGGTTTGTCCAAACAAGAGGACTTTTGAAAGTAAGGACTCTAAATAACTTCTCTTAGCCACACAAATATTAGGTCAAAAAATGAAGTATGTAGAGCATCCCATGAAATCTAGATGCATGAAAAGTAAAATGGAACTACCTTTCTACAACATGTTCCCCATTACTCAGGAACTCTTCCAAAGTTGTAGGTCTATAATGAATATTGGGTACTTGTGTGATAAAGTAGGTAGGACCATATATTTTTTTGAATTCTCATATTCTAATCTACTATCTTACCACACCCCAATGGGCATCGACTCTATCGTGAGGTCAATCATGGAGTTTGAGCTTCAATTGGAAATAAGATATATGCTTATAATCACATCTTTTGGTGTGATTTTGAATTTTAATATTTGTATGTTACCTTTTGTATATCATGGCCTTTTGTTTCAAATTATTTGGATTTTAAATTTCTTAATGGATTTTTATATTCCTCCTCCATATGGATTTAGAGAGAAAAACATGGGTGCTAAATATGACTATCATTTGAAGATTTTGGACTTGGTTTCTAAGAAAGATAACTAAGAGACCATGGTGCCTAAGGGTTTCATTAATTGAAGTGAAATAAAAAATTTTATCTTGACTTCGACCTGGGTTTATCCAATGTGGAGTGAAGGGAAAGGAAATTAAGATGATTAAAACATGAAAGAATTTGAATTACTTAAAATCACTAAAAAAGTGACAAGTGGTGAAAAAGGGATAAAATGATAGTAAACTATGATTCTTTATCATAAGAATTAGGGAAGTGTTGTAAAACATGCTAACATAGTTTATTGTGCAAATTATATCTACAAAAGAATCAAAAGCCAAAGTTGAGAACAAGGATCAAAAACTTGTAACCATTTCTAGACACATTCTTAAAAAGGAAACACTAAATTAAAGATGGTGATTTTATGAGGAAGGCCTGATCCTATCCATGGTATTACACTACAACTCATAAAAGAGAAACACAAGAGGTGCACAAAATATGAGGAAGATGGTACTTTGTGAGGAAGGCCAAGTCTTATTTATGGTCTTACAATACAACTCACAAAATGGAAACCCAAGATGTGTAAAAATTAATTTAAATTAAGGAAATAATGATAATAAAAATAAAATCATGAGGAATATTGGGTCTTATCTTTGATTTTACAATGCAACTCATGAGAAAAGAGAAACCAAAGGACCAAAAGGAGGGAATAAGGTTTGTGTAAATAGAGAAATGTTGTAGAGGGTGACAACCATGTAATTATCCTACAAAAAGTGTTATTATAATATCATATATAAAGCATGATAAGAAGGGAAGGATCTAGGGAAAATATTTCTTTAAACATTGTGCATTGGTGGGTTTTGAAAATATGGCCTTCATTAATTTTAAGATGATATGTGTTATGACTAAGAATGTCTTTGAATAAATAAGGGCCCCCACCATTTTTGGGTGTATTTATCTTATTTTTCATGAGTGTAGTCTAGTTTAAGGACAAGATCACTAACATTAAAAGTGTGAACTTTGACTCTTTTATTATATTGTTTGGCAATGTGGGCCTTGTATTGGTGATTGTGTTGTAGGGTAAAAAGATGGTGTTCATTAAGAAGATCAAGAGCATGATGGTGAGCTTCATGTAAATATTATTTAGGTATGATACCATGAAGAAATATACAAAGAAAATAAAGCTAAACTTATAATGGGAAGACTGACTCAAAACCATAGACTAGAAAAAATGGTGTTACCCTGGTAGTAGTGTGTATTCTAGTGCGATTGGCCCAAAGAGTGGGATATAGATGAAGATGCTAATATATACAGGTTTCATGAATTTTATTTTGGATAATTTTATTAATTATTTTTTTTGGTGACCTTGGATTGGCCATTTTACTGTGGATGATAAGGCGTGGAAAATTTGTATTGATTTTTAATTTAGCATAGAGCTATTTGATGTATTTATTTTTAAAATTGCAACCATTATTTGAAATAAGAGTATGATAAAAAACCAAAGTGGAAAATGATTTGATTGAGGATGATTTTGGAAATGGTGGTACTAGTGACATTGATGAGGGGCATATCCTTGACCCATATGGTAAAATACTCAGTGGTTGTGATAATAAATACACGTGAATCCTAAGATCTAGGTAATTTTCCTTTGATATCTAATCCCCATATGGAGAATGGATATGAAGACTCCATGGTTTAAATATTTGTTAGAGGTGAATGGATTATATCATTATTAATTTGGTAAGGAGTACAATTTTTAGTGAATTTTATGGCATCCTTTTTAACAATGGTTCAAAAGTATCCCATACGTAAGCATTTACAAGCTATAGCATGTCCACTATAATGGCCTTCATAAATTCCCCCATGTGCTTTTTCAAGGAGAGGAGGAACTTTTTATTTCATAATATAGTAGATAAGGGTACCTTCATCATTATGATAATAAAGGATGTTATATCAAAAGACATACTTAAAAGCTTACTTGTGAATATGAGTCTTTTCACGAGAATTAATGTTTAGAGGATAGGTTTGGTGTTTAAGGAATTGAATGATTTCCTTATACCATGGGATATGTCAAATGGTGCCAATGTTAATGTGGTAGATAAGTGAATCTTATGGGTGAATGGAAGATGGGGACTTTATTATTTGGATAATAAAAGTGGAATTGGTAATAACTTGGTGTGGATGTAAAAGAAATGTTGAAGAAGCAAGTGAATCAACAATAGAATTTTAATCTCAAGGGATAGGCTCGATGGTAAAAAGAGAAGATTATTTGGCAAGGGTGATTGATATTTGATGATAAGTAATGAGATTTTCATTTTTACATTGATAATCACCATTAACCTAACAACATATGAGTTGGGAGACACCTAAAGTGTGTAGATGTGTGATGTCTAAATCAAGGGTTGCTCTCATGCTTAGGATTAAATATTCATATTATACCATTTTTTTAATGACATAAAATCTAAGGAAAAATGATAAAGGTATAATATTACCAAGAGGACTAGCGAGGATACAACCTTCCCCAGATCCTTGAAGGCATTTGGTGCCATCAAAATGAAGGTTCCAAGTATGTTCATGTAAATTGACAATAATTTTAGGAAGTTCTATGATAACTAATTTAGGTTTAGTAGTATTGAGGAAGATAGAGGACTCTTCAATATTACTTACTTCAAGATGAGTAGTGAAATTATATAATTAATATTAAAAAGATATAGCTTGATTAAGACCTTCAATTTAGAGAATATTATCATCGAGAAGACTATCTTGAAGGTGGTTGGTAGCTGGTATGGGACCTACTACGAGTTAATCAATGAAGATTTATACTTTGACTATTTTGTGTAATTATTTAGAGATCAAAATCCATGAGAATGACCGTCCACTTTCCAATTCTATCATTAGGATGAAAGGCTTTGGAGAAAAAGTGACAGAGTGGATTGAAATGAATGATAACATAAGTGGTTTGATAAAGTATATAATGTCATAGATTTTTAGTAGAAAAATATATGGCAAGGAAATCACATTCTAAATTTATATAACATTTATCATAGTTGATGAGGCCTCTATTGATATTATAGATGGCATATTCTATTTCAATATCATCATGTTGGACAAACATTTCCCCAATTGATATGGGTGTGGAAGAATTATATAAGATTAAAGGATGATAGTTATAAGTTATAAGAAGAGTGGGTGGGTGAAGCAAAGATTATATCATATTTTTAAATGATTTTTTAAAAGGATCTATCCATTCTAGGGAATTACATATCTTGATAAGAGAATTAACAAAATAGATATGATAAGCCATTTTAGGGATAAACTATCTAATTGCCCCAAGTTTACCAAGGTAAGTACAAATAAATGGGATGGAATAAGGGATAGGCATGTTGATAAAAGCATAGATCTTGGTGATATTGATAAATCCTGTGAATAGAGACTAAGAATCTTAGCAATTTGCTAAATATGACATTAAAGACACATTTATAGAGATGTAGTCTAAATTTATATATAATGAGGTGATTAAAGATGATATCAAGATCAAAGAGATGCATCTTAAAAATTTTAGACTTGAAAATGAGGTCATCCGACATAGGTTTCAATAATATTATGGATAAGATCATAAAAAATGTGGGTCATTACTAGTTAATAGGTAACTCTAGCATTTTTTTGGCCAAAGGTCATTTTAACGTAAAAAAGGTGACCCATTCCATGGTAAAAGTTTTATGATGTTTGTCATTGAGGGAAATGTGAATTTGATTATAACCTAAGAAACTATTCATAAGATACAACATTTCATAACTAGTAGTGGAATCGATGATGGCATATATAAAAGGTAAAAGTAAAATGTCCTTGGGATAAATAAGATTAAGATTACAAAAGTCAATGCAAATGAAAATGACCATGGTGACCTTCTATAAAGGGATAATGTTGGAAACCCATTCCGAATAGTCCACAAGATTGATAAATTTAGCATCAATAAGTTTAATGATTTATTTATGGTATAAATTAGAAACTTTTGGTGGAAATTTTTGTTAGTTTTATCACTTGGGTTTGGCATTTGGATAGGTGATGATATTGTGCACCATGATGATAGATTCAATACCAGGCATGTCTTCATAAGATCAAACAAAAGTCTCACAATATTGATCCAAGAATAAGATGAGGCTATCATGTTCAGTTGGTGTTAGTTTGTGAGAGACTGTGATTGGTCAATGGCATGATTGGATACCATATTTGATTGAGTATTTTCCTTGATAAGAATAGCATTATATCTTACAAATGATATGGTGTATGAGGTAAAGAGGAAATGGGATTTATTTTAGTATTAATGCTAGTGATGAAGTTGTTGAAACAAGGGGATTTATTATTGAAATCCATGAGTTTGAGATGTGCCTAGGTAGTTGAGGTTATTGGTCATGAATTAATTAAAGAATGGCTTCATCAATAGGCAAGGTGGGAAGAGGACCATAATACTTGACATATAATTCAAGATCAATAATTTTGTTGCCATGGAAATCATATTCAAAGTGTATTTGGTATTACATCTATGGCCTAAGCATCTAATTTAATCTCAAGAGTAGGTGGAGTAAGGGAAGAAAATTGATTGGAACTATTAGCATCATTAATGAGGGAAGAATTGGATGTAATAATCAGTTTTGTAGGTGGTATAAAAGATGCAAGAATTTATGGAGGTTTGAAAGGTAAGATTTTTTCAACCACCCAAGGAGTGTCAAGGAGTGGAGAATTAGTAGGAGGTACGTGACCTTCAGGTGCTAAATTTAATTTAGTGGGAAATGGTATGAATATCATGATTAAAATCATGTGTTTGAGTTAGAGTTTTTTTATAACATTGAATATCTAAATCTCATGATTGAGCTTGGGCCATGATTTAATTATTGTCATAGGTTGGAGAAATTGTAAATTCTTGAGATTCAAGAGGAATTTTAGAAAGGGAAATGCCTATATCACTAAATTTACATGTAAAAATGATTAAATGATCTTGAAATAATTTGGCCACTCCATAATTAGTGCATTTTAAGGCATATTATATATAAGAGGCTTATTGAGCATTACATGGAGGGGGAAAATTAGTGATCTCATCAATGAGGGAGATGGTGTGATCATGAGGAAATAAAGAAGAGGGAAGCCACTCTGATATGTAAGCAGGTATCTTAGTAGTATTACAAATATTCTATAAGTCATTAAGTTTATCATCATCTAAATCATTAAGAGTGACTTGTAAATCCATATTCATGTTGATGAATTTAGGTAAGGGAGAATTATTGATCACTGAATGGTAAGAATGTGTATACACACTAAATTGGTCAAGTAACCACACATATCATGTATTTTCATAGGAGACTTTGACCAGAGAATATGGGGCCTTGTTCACATTTATCAATGTCTTTTATTTTAATCCTCCTGGTCTTGTTTCATGCTTGAGTCACCTTTTTGCTTATTCCCAATCATCCTGAGCTTTTCAATTGGTTACTCCACCTTAGCCAGGTCAAATTTCCTAAGCCAGTCATATCCCCCAAGTCCTAAGCCTATAGGATAGGAGCACTAGAATTATACTATAGTGTTAGACCATAGGGTGTCCATTCCCAACACTCTTATCTAATGGCATTTTGATTCATAATGGTTAGGTTTCCTCATTTAATGAGTCCCAAGCCCTTCTTAGCTTCATCCTTAAGTTTTGTTTGTCTTTTTAATATTGGCCAAATGTGAATAAATTTTCCAATTAAAAATAAAGAGTCTCATATATAAAGACTTCACAAGGCATTTTATATCTAGCACTTACTAATTTCACATAGTATATAATTAAAATAATCAGTTAGTAGTGTAACTAAGTATTATACATCACATATAGATTTTCATGCTTGATCAAGGAAGGGCCTAGGTGAAAGTTCATTCTTGCATCTAATATGCAAATTTATTATGCACATTCTCTAAGGTAGAATTACATTTTATCTAATACCCTAGCTTGAGGGTTAATGTAGGCAATAATAAGGAAATCAGGGTTTTAGATCATGTGATCATACTTCTCCTAACCCAATTTTCCCCACTTTTGATTTTGATGTATTTTTTGTTTCATGTTTATAGATAGACCTAGGGTTTTCAAGATTGAAAAACCTCTAAACGGAGCTCTGATAAGATTCAACTTCTAAAATTTCATAGATAGGATCACACAGAGACAATAGACAAAACCCAAAAAACTCAAGTCTCTATGAGGAGTTTGGACAATACAAGAAGAAAAGGACAATAGCATCAGACCCTAGTGTGTCCTATTTCAATTTTCCTATATTTTCACTAAATGAAAGATAGATCCAGGTTCTTGAGATCTTCCTAGTCCTATGTAGCAATTTTTAGGCTTTGAAATAGTGGTCTCAATCTATTTTTCCATTTAATCTACTTCTCTTCTCTATGTAATTAATTTGATCAAAATTGTATTTTACCATATTTGATTAGATTTTTCCCCTTACTCTAGACCCTTTATTGTTTAGGAACTAGACATTAGTTTACAAAAAATTAAAAAAAAATTGGTGAACCCAACTTACTTCAAATAAATTTAAAACCCTAGGTACCCTTAGGGTTTGTCCTTCATATTTTTTTGCAAAAATTCAATTTCAAAATTCTGATTTTTTGTATAAATTTCTATGCATTTATTTTATTCTAATTTATTTTATAATTTAAATTATTTCATTAATTTTCAAAAATTCTAAAACCTCAACCCAAAACCCTAGATTTTTAAACTAGGTCCTCAAACCCCAAGCCTTCTTCCCTTAC